>VSMD01087696.1:0-13089 GCA_008750895.1 Mirza zaza
TGAGACAGAGTCTCACTTTATTGCCCAGGCTAGAGTGAGTGCCGTGGCGTCAGCCTAGCTCACAGCAACCCCAAACTCCTGGGCTCAAGCAATCCTGCTGCCTCAGCCTCCCAAGTAGCTGGGACTACAGGCATGTGCCACCATGCCCGGCTAATTTTTTCTATATATATTAGTTGGCCAATTAATTTCTTTCTATTTATAGTAGAGATGGGGTCTCGCTCTTGCTCAGGCTGGTCTCGAACTCCTGAGCTCAAACGATCCGCCCACCTCGGCCTCCCAGAGAGCTAGGATTACAGGCTTGAGCCACCACGCCCGGCCTACAGTTTTCTACTTAAGACTAAAACTCAAACTCCTTACCATGGCCTACGAGACCCTCAGTACAATCCTCTCTTGAAGGGCTCCTCAACCATCAGGTCTCAGCTCAAACCAGTGGTTCTCAGTCAGGGGCAATTTTGTACCGCAAGGAACACTTGGCAAGGTCGGGAGGCGTTTTTGTTGTCACCAAGGGGAGTAGGCAGTGCTACTGGTATCTAGTGGGCAGAGGCCAGAGATGCTGTGAAACACCCTACAATGCACAGGACAGCCTCCAACAACAAAGAATTGCCTGGCCCCAAATGTCAATAGTGCCAAGGTTGAGAAATCCTGGCTTAAATTCACTTCCCCAGAGTGACGTTCTCTGCCTATCTTTATCTCAAGTTGATTCTCATCCCCCATGTCCTTCCTCTCTTGAACCACGATGCACAATTATATTTTTGTTGCTGCTTACATACTTGTTGTAAGCTCCACCTACCAGGCTAGAGACAAAGTACGTCTTGTTTAGCTTTGTTGCCTCAGCACCTGTCACTCAGTGGATGCTCAGTAAATATTTGGGGAAAGAAGGACAGGCAGGAAAGGGGAAAGGGAAGGAGAGCAGGTGGTCAAGGTTAGGCAGCACCCCCACCCTTTCTTCAGAGTAGCATGCTCACCTTCATCTTCATGCAGAAAGTCTGCCATTCAACTTGGCCTATTGCACTGATAATGTTTCACTAGAGAATGAGCCAAGTGGACTGTAAAACACTTAAAATAATCTATTGGGGGGTTTGGCATGAAAGTATCTAGATTACTTCACTATTGATTCTGGTTTGTTTTTCAAACAAGTCCACATGAGGCTAAGGACCATGTCTATTTCTATCTCCACTGTAGCCCCAGCGCCTTACATAGCACCTAGCACAGAGATAGTAGGATCCCCGGAAGTGTTTGTGAAAGAGTATCCCAAAGAGCAACACACATAACCCCCAGTCTTGGGGGGAAGGGCTCATACCACCTTGTACCCCCTTCTGCAGCAGCTCATAGACCCACTTACTGACCCAGTCCCCAGGTTAGGGTCTTACTCCCTTTATTGGTGGACCCTAAAAGGGCATTGCCAATAAAAATTTCATCTCTGGAAAATAATTCCATCCTTTGTCAACTATTCCACACTGTCCTGGAAGGAAAAATAAATCTGGCTTCAAATTTTCCCAACACCTGTTTATAGTTCCTCACACAAAACACATTCATGCTATCTTGTCACCCGGAGGTCAGGCTAACTCTTCCATCGCCACGCCAACTGCCCCTGCCCAACTACATCCTCCCCAGTCAGGGCTTCCAAGGACCTCTGGGAACAAGCTGCAGGCTCCGAGGTTTCTCTAATGTACTCCCTACTGGAATGACTCTGCCTACATTTCACTTTTAAGCTCCAGAGATTAATGTTATCTTATTAGCAACACAGAATGGAAAAGACCCAGCTCTTTCAGTTTAATCTGCTTAGTTTCCGAGGCTGCAGGGAGCTTCTCCAAGGAATGTGCTTAGCTTTTGTTATAGGAAGTAAAAAAAAAAAAAAAAGCCCAATAGCCCAATATATAATTTGGCATAAATCTGCCTATCTAATTTAGATTATGGGAATCTACTGATTAAATCCCAGGCTTGTCACTTTTTGCCCTATAGAATCTACAAATATCATTACTATTAGGAAATCTCACACCATAAAACTCTACTACTACAAACCCCACTTTTATATTCTTTCTCCCCCCTCCCCGCCCCCCTTGACATGCACACAATTTGTTCTCTATTCTCATCAGCGCCATCTGGTGGTGGTTCAAATGTTCTAGTTCTCTTAGAAAACATTGAAAATCCATAAGAGGGCCTGTGCATGTGTGTTAGATCTATTGTATTTATCTATCCTACTTGAAAATAAAACCAAGTGCCTGAGCAAGAGGCTCAATAACTATTTCAAAAATATTTATTGATTCATTTTTAAATAATAAACACATTAAATTTTTAACATAAATAACATAATTTAATGAAAAAATAACCATATTTTCCAAAACAAATTTTAGGAAAGAGTGGCATTATTTCACATTTTCACACATCTCTTTAATGTCTAGCTTAATAGAATACACTAAATTTTCATATCTGCTTCTGCATTCCATCTGTTTCAACATCTTGTTTTGGTTCAAACATATGAAGGAAATCTTGGCCACACACAAGGCATGAAGTTGGCAAAGAGAGAAACATTTTAATAGCCTTTTCAGATAATGTGGGTATTCTTCTTTAACACTGTACCAAAGCTCAACAAGCTACAGTGTCTTAAAGGGTAGCTGGAATGTGGAATACAAAACTATATCCTTGAACTTTTTGTACTAGGTTATATTAAAATCCGCTAGTCTTAGACTTTGGATATTTGAATGTATGATTTTGAAATTTCATTTATTATCATTTGGAAAATATAGGTTCATTGAGTTATGCAGATCTTTAATGTTGACATATTTCATTATATAACATAAAAAAATCACATTCAATAACATTGTTGCTAATCACATCAAAAAATCTTTAAGTATCAAGAAACGGTCAAGCTCATGATAGACACAAATTTTCCAAAATTCTAATTTTCACTTGAAAGCTTTAATTTTTATCATTAGCAACAAAAACAGTTGTTTTCCTTGAAGTGACAAACTTACTTCATTTACTTGCAAGAAAATATCTACCAAATACTCAAGACTGAATAACCATAGTTTCCTTGACAATCATTCATTCAAGTAAAAATGGTGTTCCATGGGGGGAGAAAAAAGGCAGCTAGTTCAGCTCACAACTTAATCACACATGTGCTTTCCCTCCGGGCAACCTTGTATTTCAATACACAGCAGACGTACTTGATGTGAACTTCACACTTCATCTCCAAGAATGTTAAAAAGTACTCAAGGGTCAAGACTTAATTAACTTGGTAATGTTACTAAGTAATTACTGCTTTATCAAGGACATTCTTAAGTGAAGTTGGCATTTCCCTGACTTCAAGTGCCCAGTGGTGGAGAATGCAGAGTGCTGTCTAGTGTGGTGTCACCACCCTGCCATGTGCTATGGTGCCAAGGGTTTTTACCTGCCATGCTCAACCCTTGGTGCAAATATCAACACGGTGGAAAAGGTAAACAAGTTTCATGTTATTCTGAAAATAGTCTTGACCTCACATATCCCCAGGAATCAATGGGCCAAACTTTGAAAACTTACACTCCTGGGACAAACCTCCCATGATAGGTTGCAGGAAGAAGGAGAGAGAAGGAGAGAGGAGCTATTATTATATTCTGACTTTAATATCATTTGCTCAGAGATGGGATCAAGGAAAAGACCTCTTGTGCCTGAAACCCATCTCCTAAAGCTCACACCCCCCATATTATTTTCCATTCCCATTTCCCTTTTGCAACTTTCCATAGAAAGTCTCCTTAGAGACACATTTTTCCCTCACCCCAGGGCAGACTAAATAGCACAGGTGGAACCCAGCTAGACTCCATCTCCCTCTATGCAAAAATTTATCTTGTCTTTTTCTCTCCCAGTTATTGCCTAACCCTAATCCTTATAATAAAGAAAAGGCTGCAAAAGCAAAGCTCTCTGTGAGGTGAGGAATGCAAGATAAGCAAGCTGGCAGAGGATAAAAATCCCCTTTGCGTGGGCTGCTGCCAACACTTGGAATCCTCATTACCACCACCACCCAGGGGCCAGTTAGGTCTTACTCATCGTTCAGATCTCAACTTTGACATCGCTTCCCACCTGTGTCTATTTCTCTCTCTCCCTGCCCCCACGTAGATAATATAGACAAAGGTAGATACAGATATTTAGATACAGAGTCTCACAGTGCCTTAATTGTTGCCTTACCGGACTTTCCCCACTTAAATGGCAAACTCCATAAAGGTGGCAGTCACTTTCTGTCTCACTCACTCTCACAGGTTTTAAAACACAGAGGTGATGTGTTTGAGGGTTAGTTTAAATGAATGCTTTCTGGATGAAGCCTGTGTCTCCACTGCCCACAGCATCTTATTGTCATGAGAGTGCCTGCCTCCCTTGTGACCTGTCCGCCCCCACACAGAATTGGGGTTGGCCAGTCGCACTGCCTCTTAGACCAGAGTAGGCCCTCAATAAATATTGATTAGAAGATGAGAGGGATGAGTCTTTTCAGGTTGGGTAAAGCACAGAACTAGAAGGGAATCAGTGTTACTTTCACTGGCCACCCCTCACTAACCATGGACCTTAGGACATTCTTCATCTGCAGGTGTCCCATGGTGTCTGGTGAACTTTGTTGCATCCCAGCATATTTGGTCTCGCAGGGAGGACTATCTTCTAGAAAGCAGAATCTGGTCTCTATTCCTTTCTTCTCTTCCCCTCTTTCTCTTGCCCAACTCTCCCTTGGGCTAACTCTCTCTCCTTCCCCTAAATTTGACCACTTAATTAGGTTACAGTCAGCTTAGACAGCTGGATAGGCAGCCAGAAAGTCAGCTCGTCTCTCAAGCAGGACACCCCCATTCCTGGGAAAGTAAGTCTCGCGGGAAGCAGAGAAGTGTACAGCCTTAGAGGCGGGGAAGGCTGGAGGCAGCAGAATTGTGGTACGCATCTAGGAAGGTAGAGCGGGACTAGATCATGCAGGACCCTCAAGGCCATGCCCAAGAATGTGGACCCTTTCCTGCCGACACTGGGTGTGAGGCGATCAGACCCGTGTTCCCTGAGCACATTTCCTAGAGCTGAGCTTCTGTCTGGCCCTCTCCCTTTTCAACACAAGGAAGTGTGCAGTGCCTCCCACTGCGACCACACAACATCCCTCCTGATCCGATGGCAGCATAGCGTGATCGGTGTGGGGGAAGAGGAGCAACCCCACCCCCCACCCCACTCCTGCCAAAACACGTTCTCCAACCTGAGCTCGTTGGACTAGCTCGGGTGGGGACAGGAGAGCCAAGGGGATTAGGCCATCAGTCCCAGCCTTGAATGTAGCACATTCCATAGTCAAGTAAACAGGGTGTGGTGTCCCTAGGCCCAGCCCAGCTCCTTCCACGGAGGGGTGTGTGCTTGTGTTGCAGGAGCATCCTGTCTGCCCTGCCAGGACCTTCGTAGAACCTTCTCTACTTCTCCACTTACAGTCTGCAGGTGACTCACCATTCCAGCACCATCTCTGCATTGGAGGAAGCGGATGAGGAAGGGCCAAGGGGGAGATCCCATTAGCTGGCCCTGGCCCCAATTCTACCTTCCAAGAGCAGGACTTCTGGAGTCACCTTGGTAAATTGCTCAGGGCAGGGGACAGCCTTATAGCAAGTGGCCTGGGCCCCTGGAACGTCTATGGGGAAACCTGATATCATGGGAAAGTATCCCCCAAACTATTTCCTTTGCCATTGGTTTTGCTGAATAGAAAAGTAACCTATATTCATTGTAAAAGAGTTTTTAAAATGCCAACATTTTTAAATCATGATACCTCTCCTCAAGGATAACTGAATTTCTTCTATTTTTTCCCTATGCCTAACAAATGTGTATTTTTGTTAAAGATGGAAATATATTTCCTGTATGTAATTAGGATCAAATTGTTTGATAAGGTTTTTGCATACTGCCTTTTAACTTATTGTGAACATCTTCCTATTTCCTTGATTATTCTTCAATGATCTAATTTTAATGGCTTACATAATGTCTTATATAGTTGATGATAAAACTGGAGATAGGAACCTAAGCTGAGGGATGACGAGGGTTCACTTTTTTAAAAAGGAGGAGACAGAGGTGTGCTGCCTGCTAGGAGAGGGAGCAATTCAACCTTTCATGCCTTTGTGCCCTCTGTCCTTTAGGACTCAACGCAGGTGTCATCCTCTCTGCGGAGTGTTCTGTGAAGCCCCAGCGCAGGCTAAGCCCAGGCCATGGTGCCCCCTTAGCATGCAGCCCGAGCACTGGCCGTTATAGTAAACGGATTTCCTTATATTTTAGTTTCTCCCACCAGACAACAAGGTCTTTGAGAACCTGTCTGAATGAACCGGAATCTCCAACCTCCAGCTGGTACCCGGCACGTAGAAGGTACTCAATAAATGCCTTGCAAACAGCAGAGTTTAAGCAACCCCCTGGAGTCAGGCATTTAGACTGTTTCTAATTTGTAAAGAGAGCCTTCTTGCTCTCCCTTTCTCAGATTCTGTACTGCTGGGTGAGGAAGAGGGTGGAGGTAGACCCCAAAAATCCTGTTTGGGTCATTTTTAGTCACTTGAATGCTCCTGTAAATAATGTTGGGGTGGACTTGCAAATCAACCTTTGCCTGCATCTAACTCATTCTTATGATTCAAGTGCAGACATTAGAATCAAATCCCAGCTCCTCTATCTGCCAGTTGTGGGTCTTGGGCATGTTACTCTACTCTCTGATACTTTCTTCACTATAAAATGGATGATAGTAATGGGATCTGCTCTTAAGGATGTTGACACACTGGAAACAAGGTAATGTAGGTTGGGTCTTAGTGCAAGGCTTGGCACGTCGTGCTCGTTTATGGGATTACTGGGGCTGTGTTATAGTTCTTAATACCACATGGCCAAACCGCTTTTCAGAAACATGCAGCCGTTCACACACACACTAACGGCATACGGCACCTTCCCATATGGCACCAGCAAGGCGCCCAGACTGCTTTAACAAGGTTATCTGGACCCTGACCAAATTTACCTTGAGGCTCAGCAGGTCAGCCTTCCCCTCACAGGCCAGGCATCAGCACAAAACCTCACCTTGGAGTCGCCCTTCCCCAGGGGCCAGTGGAAGGGACAAAGGGTCAGAAGTGAAATGAAAGGTCACTGTGCTAAAGCATGAAGTGTTGTAACATGTACATTCAGAAGCCATTTTTCTACATGCAGCTGAAGGACGAAACTGGGGGCTCACGTGGTGAAGAATGGCCCCAAACAAGATGCACCCTGCCTGCTTCTATCTTCATTCCCACCCAACACAACATCACGGAAAGGGAGAGCACGAGGGCTGCTTTGTGCTCAGCTTGCTCCAGAAGAGGCCCAGAGAGGTCAAGTGCCTTGCCCAGGGCCACACAGCTGACAACTGCCATTGAGCGTATCAGAGCCACAAGGATTCCACGACTCATAGCTGGCAAATCCTATCTACACATCAACAACCCCCTTCACATTTGTCCTCTTAGCGCCATTGGCAAGTGTGGATAATGGTGGGAGAAGACAGCACACACAAGCGGCTCTGAAAGCCAAAATACCCAAGACCTTTGTGAAAATCAACTGCGAGAAGAGACTGCGTGGAGCGGGCGGGCGACATTCAGCACCGTTGCTCACAAAGGGTCACGAGGTCCAGTTAGGGGCTCCCAGCCCCTCACAGAGGCTTCTCACCCGCCTCCTCCTTCCTGCGGCATTTCCATCTCCCTCCGCAGTTATTTTTTTCCTCCATATGGAAACTCCCTGGAACCAGCCCAGTAACATCTAGTGAAATGCAAGAGAAAAGGGAGGAAAGGACAAGTCGACAAAGAACCACGGCAAACCAGAAATCATCGTGATAAGGGTTTTATTCAAGTCTCTGTGTGCTCTGGTGGAGACCAGGCTGAGATCAACATTACACTGTAATACGGTAAGAGGTTTAGCCATTGAACCAAGCCTGCTTGGCATCCCTAGTGAACAATTTACAGTACCTCGAAAGAAAAAAAAAGCCACAGGAAAGAACCTGGTGAGTTTCCTTCAAGACTTTTTCATCTTTAAATATTGTCAACAACATACAATAACTTAAGTCCCAAAGCAACATGGGAATGCAATGACACAGGGTCGTCAGGAAACACGGACAGGACACTGGAGCAGAGAAGGACTAGGGGTAAAAACCAGTAGCTAATTACAGAGGAACAGACGAACACATATGAACTGTCACTTTACCTAGACTCAAAGGCCCTAAAGGGGAGGAAAATCCCCAAGAAAGCTTTTCTGTGAACTAAGTGAAACCCATCTCCAACTCCTTTCCTTAATGCTTTAAAAAATACAGTCTTAGACTCTCATATATCGGGGGGGGGGGGGGGGGGGGCGTGGCTGTGGGTGAATGGGGGGGAAGGACAGTGAGGGAAATCAGAGATGAAAGGCAACACGTCCATCACCTCCCTTCTTTGCTACCACTGGGGACCAAGGGCATGTGGCTCAATGACATAAAGGCAAAAGCCTAATTTCAAGTTCCCAAGGAGGAGACATGAGCTACAATAAGGCTTCCAAGCTCAAGAGACTGGGGCAAAAGTGGGGTGAAGCTGGAACACAGAGCAAGAACAGGGGGATGGTGGGGCTGGAGACAGAGGCCCAGAGCCTTCCATGGTGCCGGGAGAAGAGCGACAGAATTGACACATGCAACCTGTGTGCTACGAATCCCTGAAGAGTGGTGGAGGGGAAATGGTGAGCAGAAAGCAGCCAGCCGGCAGCACAGAGCAGGTGAGCTGAGCCGTGGCAGGGTGGTCAGTCTGGTCACACAGGCAGAGGACGGGTAAGCCAGGGGACACAACTCCTCCTTGAGCAAATATCAAAGCCCAGGGGACCCGAGCCAGGCCAGTTCTACCTTAGGACTTTTATGCAGGGGCCCAGAAATGTGCTCAGGGGAAAAGGAGAGATGCCTTCGGAACCAGGCAGATCAGCAACTTGCTTCCCAGCTGCGTGACCCTGGGAAAGTTACAGAACCATCTGGGCCTCGCTCTCTACATCCTGACATGGGGGTAACACCCACCTCCCAGGACTGTTGTAAGGAATTAAAAAATTTCTGCATATAAATCTCTAGGACAGCACCCCCATATGGAAGAAATTTAATGGTTTCTTGTAATTTATTAGTCCCCACCCTAGGCCAGGATCAATCCACAACCCCACCCTGACAGTGAGGCAGAAAGCAGCCTTTGCCAGCACGGCTTCAGAAACCGGAGGTGGAGGCAAATGATGAGAATGAAATAAAGATGACAGAGAATAATGACGGTGGCAGAGACAACACTGGTGGAGGATGTGACCGGTGACACTGTAAGACTCACTGGGCAGGCACAGGGCCAGGGGACACTGCCCTCAGCACGCAAGGGAGCGAGAAACCTCAACTCACGGCAGTCCCTTCTGATGGCTTGAAGAGAGAACGCGTGAAGTTTATTCACTTCTTCTGGAATTCAAAGATGTCACAAAGAGATTAAGATGAGAATCTAGCAGGGGGTGGGGGACATTCTGAGAAAAAAAATTAAAAATAAAGAGCATATGAAGGATCCTCTCTGCTGTGATCACTTCCCTCCCCGCAGAGCACATACATACCCAGAAGTGGCCTCCGGGTTTCGGAGCGCCTGAAAGACAGCCCAGCAAAAGTCAGTCCCAGTTACAGATCCAAAGTTAAAAGCTCCTAGATGTTTCACTGTTATGAGCCGACAGGCTCCTATTAAACGCAGACACTCTCAGAGAACTGCCACTGCACTCGGGACTTGAGGGGAAGGGTACTTAGAAAAAGACACACGACCTACTTCACAGTGGTACCCACGCCCCGTTTACAGGTCCAGGTGAGGGGCAGGCAGGGCTGGGACTAGGGTGAGGTGGGTGAGGCACTCGCCTTGGATGCAAAATTCAAGGGGACACCAAAAAGCTCAGTCATGAAGAAAAATCATAGTTCAATGCACTATTTTTAAAAATCAGAATTAATAAAAAAAATCCACAATGAATACAGTATCAAATTTTTAAGTGAGGCCAGGCGCGTTGGCTCATGCCTGTAATCCTAGCACTCTGGGAGGCCGAGGCTGGTGGATTGCTTGAGGTCAGGAGTTCGAAACCAGCCTGAGCAAGAGTGAGACCCCATTTCTACTATAAATAGAAAGAAATTAATTGGCCAACTAATATATATATAGAAAAATTAGCTGGGCATGGTGGCGCATGCCTATAGTTCCAGCTATTTGGGAGGCTGAGGCAGGAGGATTGCTTGAGCCCAGGAGTTTGAGGTTGCTGTGAGCTAGGCTGATGCCATGACACTCTAGCCTGGGCAACAAAGTGAGACTCTGTCTCAAAAAAAAAATTTTTTTGTAAGTAAAGCCTGGCTCTCTCTGGGCAGGTGTCTAGATAGGCATGAAGGATTTCAGGAACGCGAATACATATTACTCCTGAAAGCTGGCCTTGGACCTCAGTGAGCGCAGAGCAAGCAACACCATGTCTGTGGGCCATCAACTCACCAGGACTCCTCTGACGACCATCCTAACCTCTGAGTTCAACATTCCCAGATGACCACTCCACACGTCCCCATAGGAAAGGCCTGTCTTTGAACCCCTGGAATTGCATTCCAGTGTCCCATCCCCAGACACTATCTAGTTGTCATGTCCACACCTGCCCATTAGTCTAGTAAAACCAGGGTGAGGGCTTTGCCAGGGAGACCAGGTCAGACCAGACAGGAGAGAAGATGGGTCAGGGGACAGCAGGGTCTGTTTGCAAGGGTTAACAAAGGCAGGTACCAGAGCAGGCTCCCTGTAGGGGATGCAGGGAACACAGGAACAGAAGGCAGCCAGAATCAGGAAGGACCAGTCCTACCGGCTCCAGATCAGGGAGTGAGTCTAACATTCTGAAGAGCAAGTTCCAGGGCTCCCTGCGCAGCCTAAGGAGGCCAGGGTACTTTCAGGGCTTCCAGGGCCCAAGACCGGAAATGGACAACCGAGGGGGTAGAGCCTGGCTGTCAATCTCTCACCAGGACACATGACAAATACTCAGTCAACAGAGAGACTCACCTGCCTGCACAGCCAACCAGAAGTCCAGGGCTGGGTCAGGCTAATGAGGCACCTATGTCCTGTTAATGAACCTTAATCGGCCAGGATTTCAGCTTCTACCGTCTGCCTTCCAACCCCAGCACCTGAGGTGGCGAGGGCCCAGGCAGCGAAAAGCCTCAGGGTAAGGTCCTTCTCAGAAGTAGCAGGGTTTTTTTGTTTTTTGTTTTTTCCCACATATGGGTTTTCATTAAGTTGAATTCCTGATCTAGGAAAACATTGATCTGTTTGAAAGAAGAGAGGCATTTGGGAATGTGTTCCTAACAATAACCGTATCTTTCCAAGGAGAAGTCATTCTCAGACCTGAAGCCAAGGAGAGAGGCAGGTGGTGTGTTAGGTTGAACCACAGGAAATAGCTGATATTCAACTGTTTTCGCCCTACGCCCATTCATACACACAGACACACTCTCCCTCACAAAGGGCAATGATCTAGCAGGGTGAGGCTTATCAGTGTGGGACAGGGGCTCTGGGACCACACACTTTGAAGTTAAAAGGGCTTCAGGCAGGGAAGGTGGGTAGCATGTTCCCAGTTGGGCTTCTGAGGTCCAGAGAGGGGGAGGGACTAATGCCAACTCACACAGCCAGGAAGGGGAAGCTCAGCTCGCCAGGCTCCTGCCGCCATGTTTCCTCACGATCGCAGCGTGCTGAGGGCCGCTCCTACCTCCGACCCAAGTCGACAGTCTCTGGCAGAGCCCCCAGGAAAGGCCTGAAACTACAGAAATGGCAACACCTGCTTCTTCCTCCAAGTCCTTCCCGAGGCAATGGGTGTTTCTGCCCTGCCTGATTCAGGCCTCGCACACCTGACTCAAAGGCACAGGCTCAAACAAACACGTGTGAAATGCCACGGCTCTGCAGCCACAGAGGGGCCTGCGGGGCAGACCTTTCCACTCAAGGTGGACTATCCACAGCCACCCAGCGCTCTTTTCTGTGTTAAAAGTGAGCAGATGAGTAGATCGCTCAGGAGGTGTCTCCTTCGTGGCTGTGGGGAGGGAGGAGGGAAGGGGACTCCAATGTGGGGACTGTGAAGACAAGAGTGATGACCAAATGCCAGGCCCACAGTGTCTCCTTGTGTCCCTGGGCAACAGTGGCTGAGAGAAAGGGGGCTTTGTGAGGAACCCTACACCATGACACACGTACCAAGGGCAAGGGGACCCTTTTCCAAAGATTATTCCAGGAAGTGGCCTAATTCCAGGCTCCAAACAAATCAGAATCTGGGGATGACCCCAAGAAATCATAGACAGCCAACTGTCACTCCACTGCTGCCACCAACCTCCCCATCTGCATTTCCTCCTCTGTAAGACACAAATAGTGAGGACAAATGCCACAGGAGAGCATGTGCCTGACTATGGCCCGCATGAGTCATGCTAAATCACTCCTCTCCCATAAACCAAAGCGCGAAGCAAACGGCGTGCCCCCTCGAAGCAAGACGGTGAGAAGCACAGTCAGCTTCAGCAATTCATCCTGTAGTGAGGAAGGAAGCTTCTGCTAGGAGCTGGCAAGGTGCCACCGTGCTCTGCTGACCTTCTGCAGTACACATTCCCATTGCCCTTGGGAAGCACGTGATGGTCGCTTTGCAAGGAAGGGAACTTGAGAGAGGCGAAGAGACAAGCCTAAGGTCACACCGCCAGAGCAGAATGGGGAAGAGAGCCAACTTGCTCAGGTCTCAGAGCCTGGCAGCCCGACTCGGCAATTAGTCCAAATAGCTTTTTAATGTCTCTTCACTTCAATCTTCATCTTGAAGCACCTCCTCCCCTTTCTAGCAGCAAGTATATTAAATGTGGAAGGAAAATGGTGTCATTTTGTAAAGGTCAGCAGGACACGTAGGTGGTCTTCTGAGTTGTCCAAATAGAGGATATCATCATGGTTGTTATTATTATTATTGCTGTTGCCAGATTCCATGGATGCCAAAAGATGCCAAGTTAAGAGCACCCACCGAAGCCTCTTAGAAATAACACAAGGATAACTGAGACACCTACTCAGCCTCCTGGCAGCAGGCTGGGTCCCCAAGCGGGTGGACAGAGGATAATCCGAATCAGCAGTAGTTGCTGAAGCGTCTCTGGGCGGG
>VSMD01087703.1:0-42354 GCA_008750895.1 Mirza zaza
CAGGCGAGGCTTGCAGCGCCTCTCTGTGGAGCTGTGTGGGTGCTTTAGGGAAGGGCCTGGCACTAGGTGACCCCAAAAGGACCCTGGAACGAGCAGCATCAAGCACACTGGGTGGCCCTCGCAGGGCAAGTTGCACGTTTCCAGCTGACAACAGGCCACGCCGTCGCTGTTTTCCAGGCATCAACGTCGGGCCCGTGGTGGCCGGAGTGATCGGGGCGCGCAGGCCCCAGTATGACATCTGGGGAAACACGGTCAACGTGGCCAGTCGGATGGACAGCACCGGGGTCCAGGGCAGAATCCAGGTCAGTTCACCCAGAAATCCTAGGGCACAGGTGCCCATTCTGCAGGTGAGGAAACTGAGGCACAAGAAGTCAAGGGTTGAACCCCGGGTCTGCAGCCAGTAAGTGGTAGGGCTGAACTAGCTGCGTAGCTCAATCTGTCTGCTCTCGAGGCCATTTCTGGGGTGGGCGGTTTGAGTGTGCTGTCTGGTTTGCCGTGTGGCCTTAGGGGCTGGAACTGAGTGACCAGGCACAGACTCCAGAGCACTGAGTCACAGGCGCGTGCGGCCACACCCCATGGCCTCGCTGCTCCTGTTCCCTCTGCATGTGCCAGGACTTGAGTCCCGCCCCGCCCCGCCCCGCCCCGCCCCGCCTGGCTTCCGTAGAAGGGAAGAGCTTTCTCCCCTGTTTGAAGGGAGGCTGCTGTCAGTGCTCACCTCATCCGAGGAACTTCTGGGCAGCTCAGATGGGATGATACCCAGTGGGTGGCCATGTTATCTTCCAGGAGCCACAGAAAGTTCTGGAAGGCTGCAGCCTTTGCTTTTCCTCAGTGTGGAGGAGTGTGGTCTGGCTCTTGGGATTTCCCTTAGAACAAACTGGAAACTTGACCCTGTCCTGATGACCATGGGGATGTGCCCACGTGGGTCAGCTGGGGCCTGTGAGGCCGCCCAGCCCTGCAGCTACCTGCGTGGGTCCTGCAGGCCTCGGGGGTCTTGAGGGAAGGCTAGTCCCCTGGTGCATGACAGTGGCTAATTGGGGACAGTTTAAGGGACAGGTAGAAAGTCTTTGTAAAGCTCTTTTCTCCTGCTTAGAAAATAGTCAGGGACTTCCATGAAGCATCTCTGTACTTCTGCATTTTGTTTTTTTAATTTAAGTTTCTTTTATCTTGGTATAATACACAAAAAAATTACCATCTTCACTATGTTTAATTGTATAGTTAAGCAGCATTAAGTACATTCCACTGTCACCACCGTCCGTCTGTAGAACTTTGCGCTGTCTTTTCCTTACTGTGACCTGTGCCTGCACTGCCTGCAGGCATCCCCAAAGCTGACACGCCCCAGGGGAGAACTTTGTGGAACCCCCTGCTGTCTGAAGCCTGGCCACTGCTGCACGCCATATTGCATTTTTAAGTTTCTGAAATCAGACCTAACCTGCCACTGCCCTGTCATGCCCCTGCCCCACGCATGGGTCGTTTGCCCCTGGCCTCCCCCAGCCTGCCAGGTGTACCCCACCTGCCCAGAATGTTTCCCTGGCACAAGCAGGGTCTGTCTGTCAAGGAGGTCTTCCCTCCCCTGCTTGACTTCCCGGCACCCTGTCAAACTGGCAGAGGCCACCTCCCTAGCTCTGCTGGGCTGGGCCCTGAGAAGGTGGGCTTGGGATGGACTGAGTGGTTTTAACTAAGGACAACTGAGTTTGCACCACGTGTAGGAGTGGGGCAGCGGCCAGGAGATGGGGAGGGAGAGGTGACTTCAGGGTCACTCCTCCAGTATGAAGCTCAGACACCGGTAGTATGTCTTCTGTTCATAGGACTGACTGTGTCTAGTAGAAGGTATTTTCTTATCCTTTCTCCTTTTTCTAATTTAGTGAAGGAGGAATTCCTTGAGCTAGAATACTGGCTGGGAACCCGAGAGACAGGGTTGAGTGATGCCTGTTTTCTCCAGGTCGTTTGCTCAGCGCCCTCTGTGAGCTGGGCCCCCGGGTGCCCAGAGGCAGCTGCGCCTTTGCACCCCCACCCGCACACCCCTGCGCCCAGTGGGGGCCGGAAGCCTGGCCTTGCCCTGCACTCTGCTCTCCACCGTCCCCTTCCAACGAAGGCGGTGCCTGCTACCTGACCTCCCGCACTCTCTGTGCCCTGACCTGGGACTGTCCCAGGTTGCTGAAGCGCCCAGAGCCCTGGCCCAGAGGCGAGTCCTGCTCCTTTCTGTTCCCAGCATCTGGCGCTGCATCTCATGCAGCCTCTGGCATGGCATGGCGTGTGCCACGGGGCTCGCACCCTGCCCTGGTGCCAGATGCCTGTTGGCCCTGCCCACCCGCGCACCCTATAAGGGGGTTCCCAGGCCACCCTTCCCAGCCCAGCCGGGGCGCTGCTCAGTGAATGTCACCTCCTCCTCTTGTCCTGGACATGACAGCAGGACTCCCTGGGGCTGGCCCCTTAGCCTCCTCTCAGTCTCCTGGGCTGTCTCTGCAGGGTCATGTCCCTATCCTTACAGAGTGACCCAAGTGATTGCAGCAGGAGCAGGGGCCCTGGCTGCCAGGCTGAGCTGAGGAAGCTGTGTATAGGTACCACTAGGGTCAGGCAGTCAGGGTAGGCAGCGACAGATGCAGGGTGGAATGTTCTGGTCTTTTCCCAGACACACAGTGGGGCTTCCATCCCCAGAAGACCACCCTTCTTGCCTGTAACGCATGCTTCTCTATACCAACAGGTGACTGAGGAGGTCCACCGGCTGCTGAGGAGGTGCTCCTACCACTTCGTGTGCAGAGGCAAAGTCAGTGTCAAGGGCAAGGGCGAGATGTTGACATACTTTTTGGAAGGCAGGACTGATGGAAATGGCTCCCAGACTAGGTGCCTAGGCTTGGAGCGAAAAATGTGTCCTTACGGGAGAGCCGGCCTTCAGGCCAGACACCCCCCTGTGTGCCCCACGGCTGGGCTCCCAGTCAGGGCCGGGCTCCCCCCACCCCCCACCAGCCAGTACCTGCCCTCCACGGCAGCTGGGAAGGAGGCTTAACGGAGCCCATGCTGGCCGCGGGGGTGCACGCAGGGCGAGAATGCTCTGGGGCAACACAGGCCACTGCAGCTCCCGCCAGGACAAGCCAGACCAGCGGAGCAGGCAGGCAGCGGCCAGCTGGCAGAGGAGCACTGTCCGGGCGTGGCCTGTGGCCCGAGGGCCACAACCCGGCAGCAGCAGCACAGCAGTGACTTGGTGAGGGGAGGACACCTGTCTGCACACACATCCAGGCCTCGCCGGAGATGTGTCCACTCCCTCCTCCCCCTCCGTGGCAGAGGGAGCACCGTCTTTCTCCAGCAGGCCTTTGCAGGTTTGGCCAGGTGGGCGTCAGTGCCAGGAATTCAGAACATCTGCCGGGGCTACAGTGCCAGCTGTGGAGGTCTGGCTGGCAGAGTGGCCGAGGGGCCTGCCGAGTGTGCCCTGAGACAGCTCTGTGCCACCCCAGCCGAGGCGGGTCCCCGCCCCGGGAGCCAGAGTGGGGAGGCAGGCCCCTCTGGGGTGGGGCTGTTCACACCGCGGCACAGCATGGAACTGCCCGCGCTCGGACTGGACGGTGTGGGGAGAATGGAGAAGCTGCCTCGCACTGCGTGGATAGTGGGGCCACCGCCCTTCCGCAGAGTGACGGTTTGCTCCAGCCAGAAATAGGTCTCCTGCAAATTCTCGGGGGGCCCCCAGCCCCATCTCCATAATCATGGCTGGCGTCGGCTTCTTGTTCTGCCTGTGTGTTCCCCAGCCGCACCGCCTGCCGGATCTGGCTTCTGCGGAACCTGGATGTTTCCCGTGCTGCTCATCTCTGCTGTGTTTGTTCAAAAGGGGAGAGGCATGGGTGTCATTTCTTCCTTTTCTCTGTGGTGCCACGGGTCCTGTACATTTGCAGCAGTGCGCGGCTGCATGCATGTTGGAAAGGAGTGGCCCTTGCGCCCCTGAGCAGGCTTCCTTGATGGGAGAGGGTTCTCCGGCAGAGCCAGAGTCGGCTTATGGTCTTGAGTCCGGGTGTCCCTGCTCCAGCTTGCAGGGAACGTGACTGCAGGTGATTGTCGAGATCTGGGAACCCTGCCTGCACGTCTAGGTGATCATGACGGAGATGAGGATGAGGGGCTCAGGGGCCCAGGAGAGCCGGTGCGATCGGACTGGCCAGAAATAGCCAGGCAAGTCCTGGCACGTGGAGACTCCAGATCTCGGCTGCAGGGAGGAAGGCAGCTGGAGATGGGAGGAAAGGTTCTGGGGACCGGCTGCTCTGAAACGTGCTCAGAGAGGTTTCTGTGGACTACAGGGGAGGCCTGAGCCTGTCTCTGCTCACAACTAGCTGGCTTGGGGGGGCGGGGGAGTCCCTCTCCTCATTGCTCCACAAGGGCTCTACTCCCTTTCCGGGATCCTGACTTTTCAGAATAGGAGCAGAGAACAGCCCTGACTTCCTTCCCTGGAGTGTGGGCCTGTGTGGGGTCCGCTCTGGACTGATGTCCTCCGGCCGTTCCCACCATGGCATGTTAGACATGGCCTCCCGCATGGGGAGGGCGACCCTGGCTCAGCCATGTGGCCATGCGGGGACAGCAGGGGCCTCAGCCGTAGCTGGGGAGCCCAGGCCTGGGGGCTTTGCAGGGCAGCCGAGTTGGGGCTGGCCAGGTGCCTGTTCCAGAGGGACTTGGGGCTGGTGGTGGGGGCTCTAGCACAGGCAGGACGCAGGCCAGAGGCAGACAGGGTGGGCAGCTTCTGGCAGGGGCGGTGGAAGAGGCTTCGTGCAGGCTGTGGACCACAGGCTGGATGGGGCCGTGGGGAGCACACCCCGTCTGCTCTTCTCTCTCTCTCCGGGATGGGCTGTGGCTTCTGTGATGCGCGAGGGGGCTGGAAGGTCTCCTGGCACCTTCCTGAGAGTGATGTTGACCCATGGCCTTTCCTGGCTGCAGCAGGGCGCTCACAGGCCAGGGAAGGCCACCCCCTGGCTACCCTGGAGAGTTTAGGGGTGGAGAATGGGCATCTTTTGTCTTCCTCGTGTGGTCCTCATGTCACCGTCCACTTGTGCGCCCTGGTGTTCTGGCATCACCAGTGTGGGCCGGGCTCCCAAGAAGCCCTAGGGCAGAAGGAGATGCTAGAGGGGGCTTCTGGCCGCTGTTGGGGCATCCACAGGAGCCTACGGTTGTGCAGAATCTCCGGGCTGCCTGTGAGGGCGCCTAAGGACAGGCAGGCTCATCACAAGGTCTGGGGTCCATCGGAGCTCTCCACGAGCCGAGCACCTGGCTGGCGCCCAGCTGCTGGCCGCTCCCTGCAGGGAGCCTCACTGGCACAGCCAGAGCTGCTGCCCGCCCCAGGCTGCCCAGGTAGGGGGTAGACAGGAGTGGCCTCCAGAGGTGTCCACACCCTAGACCTAGGCCCTGTGGCTAGTCTCTGTCACTTGGCAAAGGGGACTTTGCAGTCAGAATTAAGGTTAGGGATCTTAGGATGAGGGAGGATCCTGGACCACCCGAGTGGGCTCAGTGCAGCCACATGGCCCCTTGGAAGTGGATGAGGGAGGCAGAAGAGCCTGGAAGGATTTGAAGCATGACAGGGATGGTACCATCGTTACTGGCCACAGCCAATGCCCGAGGCTACTTGACAACCCCAGCCTTAGCCAGGAAGGAAGTGGGGATGCGTCACTCCCACATTACAAGAGTTGAATCGGCAACAGCCTGAGTGAGCCCAGAGCAGATTCACCTGGAGCCTGCAGGAGGAGCAGAGCCCAGCCTGGTGACACCTCGGTCTGGCCTGTGAGACTGAGCAAGGAGCCAGCTGCTGCACGGCGTCCGGCCTGGCGTCCACAGAGCCGGGAGATCACACGTGTGCATCCGTGACACCACTCAAGGCAGGTCGGTCATGCAGCAGCAGGAGGAAGCCATCCCGGGGACCACGCTCCCTCCCCTGGGTGCACGACTTTTTTGAAATGGACCCCACGGCAGCCTTGGCGAGGTCCCCACGTCACGGGGCAAACATCTCCATCATCAGCAACTCCAAACCCCACCTGCTTCCTGGGAGTTCAGGAACTGTGTTTAGCCATAATGTTCCTTGGGGTTTGGTGGAAAACAACTTCCTTTTTATTTGTGATACAACTGTATTATATTGCCTTATTTATTTTTAATCGTGTACAATATTCATGTACAAATGTTAGAGCCATTTGGGTAGGATTCCCTCTAAATTATTTAAGAGGCTCTGTAAATAGTGCACCCATTACAGGTGCTGCCTGTTTACTCGTACCAAAAATGAAGAAAAGCCCACGCCCACTCCGGCCCTGCTCGATGACGCAGTGTGTTCCCTGCCCCACCCTTGCATGCCTCCCCTGCCTGCCACCGTAGAGTAGAGCACAGCCCAGAATGCTTCCAAAGGCCTCCGTGGGCCCTGCCCACCCTGTGGGTGTCTGTGTCCTGCAGGCAGACGCCCCCCACAGACCCAGAAACCTAAGTTGCCGGCCTGCGTTTCTCAGACTCTAAAGCCACCGGGGCTTCTGGAACACCTGTCGTAGAAGCAATAACTCCAACTCTATCCTGTGGAGAAGAGTCTGGCCCAAAGCAGATTGATAATTCAGAGACAAGCCATGCACGCTGAGTTCTCCTAGCTCCGTGGCTCTGTGGGGGAATGCCACTCCTGAAGCCCCCACCCCTCCTGAAGACCCAGCTCTGGCACCTCGGTTCCCGTGGGCTGTCAGGGCTGGGCAGAACGCAGCACCCCAGGTCTGGTGAGCAGACAGAGCCTCGTCAGACCCTCCCCAGGTCATTGTCACTCCACCCCTGGCTCGGGTGAGGGAGGAAGGGGCCAATGACATCTCTCCATCCAAGATCCGTTCGAATCAACAAATCTCAGTAGTGGTCTCACTCTACCGGAGGTGGTGAGCTGCAGTGTTTGGTGGCAACATTGAAAGGATGACAAGGCTTACCGATGATACATCGTTGTAGGGACATGGTGGCATGCTGAAGGTTGTCCTCATTCACCCTCCATGCTACTGGTGCCATCCTGGTGGACAAGAGCCCTCTGGACACGTGTCCAGGATCAGGGACCCCACGGCAGGCTGGCCTGGGTGTGGGGAGGTTCATCTTGGTGGCTCAGACCTTCAAAGTGAGCTTGGGGGATGACAGAGAGAAAGGTCTTACTCGAGGAACTCAGATACCCATAATAACCATTGGCACACGAATCATTCCATGCTCTTGGGCACCAGAGAGGGGACGCCACAGGCAGGTGTCTGCAGTCGGCAAAGTGGGTGGTGTGGGGACTCAAATCGCTTCGGCCTCCTGTGGCCCCGGCCCTCGCCGTGCCCGGTGGGGACCAGTGCAGGGCCGGGGTGGGGGATAGAGCCAGAGGCGGCGGTCTGGAAGGCTCAGTCTGGCTCAGTGGAAGGAAGGCTCTTCTAATCGCCATGTCCGCAGATGGATGTGGGTGCATGGGGCGGGCAGGCCCTGCTGCTGGGCGGGGTGAATGTGGCACAGGCGGCTCCTCCTGGAGGCCGCAGGGTCTGTGATTCTGTGTGAGGTGACAGCGAGGAGCTGCAGGGCAGGCCTCACGTGGGAGAGCGGGGACACAGGGCGGCTGGGTGCAGGGTCCCAGGGCCGGGAAGGCTGAAGGCCCCTGGGTGGCCTGGACGGGGCTGGGTGTCAGCATTAAGGGGCAGGGCCCCTGCCACGGCACCTGTTCCCTCAGTGTGGATGTTCCTCCCTCGCAGAGTCATGGCCCCAAAGAGACACGGGTGGGGCTGTTCAGAGGCCCCCTGCTTCCCCCTCGCCTCGGGGAACCTGCAGGGACACTCTGGAAAGTGTCCTGGGGATTTCCCATTGTGTTCTGTCATGCACATGCCACTGGAGGCAGATCCTGTAACAGGATGAGAGGAAATGTGTCACTTCCACGGGCCATTCCATAAGCACCACAGACTCAATGCCACGTTTGGGGGCTAGACTTCCCTAAACGATATGTGATCATCTAATGACGCATACATTATTTTTAAATTTCCCTGAAAATTTAATGCATTCTGTTCCATATCAAATCTGTTCACTATCTTAAAAAAATAGTTACTCCACTAGAGGCCATGCTTAATTCAAATCAGTGTGTGTGCACCTGTGTATGTGTGTTAAGTTGCGTGTGTGAACATGTATGTGCACATGTGTGCCTATCATGTGTGTTGTGCACATGTCTGTGTATTGCATAGCATAAGCCAAATGAAAATTAAGTATTTGTTCCTGGGATTCAGATGAATTCTTAAAAGGAACAAAATTAAGTTTGAATACAGACAGGTGACCTTCATGCAGGGCATTTGCAGAAACCATCCCTGAGTCCCCTGACTTGTTTTCCTTAGAAAAATCCTCATTATCGGAGGAGGAGGAGGTCTGGGCAGGGGGGCAGCATCTGGAACGGCAAGGCAGCGTGTGACCCACACACACTTGGTTTCTGAGCCTCCGTCTATAATCCACTGCTCTTTTTTTTTTTAATATCAGCAATTTTAATGTCTACAATATCAGCACTAACGTCCAGGGACATTGAAGCACTAAACAAGTCTCATTTTCCTTTGTTTGGTTGTTTACTTTTGGGGTAGCTGGCTGCAGGAGTAGGGAAGGAGGAGCTGAGTGGGAGTGCAAGCGAACCCCAGCCCACAAGCGCCTCCCCCCTCTCCGGCTGCTGGGAGCGGGTTTGCAGGCCAGGCCTCCCAGCTGAGAATCTGGGGGCTTCAGTCTCTTCGCTGTGCAGGGGGAAGAGCCACAGTAGACAGGTGCCCGCAACTGTGCTTCACAGTCGGCTGGAAAAAACGTTGTAAATCAGAAAACTGGCCACAGGGGCAGCCATCTGCTCAATGCTGTGTCCTCCGTACCTGGCAGGCGCTAGTCACTTTATGGACCTTTTCTTCATCCTTTGTGAAGTGAGTGAGTTTCCTTCTACACTAGATTCAACATGTTCTGCACTAACCACCACAGGGAAGGGCAGTCGCAGCTTGCCGGTCCATTGGAAATGGTCTCCCGTGGGCCTTTGACTACGGCCACAGATTAAGGGAACACTCATGACTGTGACTGGTACCCGAATCCGGCTTCACAGTAGCTGGGCACCTCTGAGCGCTTCACTGTGCTCTCCCCTCACACAGCCCATGGAGGGAGGTATTACGATGGCCCTCATGCTGCCAGTGGAGAATCTGAGGCCCAGAGAGGTTGGGGACTCAAGTAAAGTCACGCGGCTCTGAGAGGCAGGGCCAGGATTCAGCGCCTGCTCTGTCCAGTTCCAAACCCGTGTGTTTCCCATCACATTTAGTTCCCCTTTGCTACCAGTCAAATCTGCAAAAATTGTGTCGGTTTTGATGGAGAACTCCGGCTTGTCCGCACACAAGTGCCCGCTGCGGCGGAGGGACACTTCAGCAGGTGGGTTCTGAGGGCAGCCTATCTGGGCCCCATGGGGAGGCTTGCTCCCACCGCCACCCTTGGAGCATGTGCCAAGTCCACACAGGCGCTGGCAGGCCTTGGCCTCATGTTCCTAACTAGAGCAATGCACTTCTTCTTGGCTAAGCTGTCCTCCTCCTCTAACAACTGACCCCCACAAGGAAATAAAATGTTAGGCTTAAAAATCCCCAACTTTGTCATATCAGATTTTATGTTCTAAAACTGTGTTGGAGTACAACCTACCATTGTGTCTAAAAAGATAGAGGATTTCTCCTTAAACAAGAACAGTCATCTTTTTCTGTAAGACCTAATATCAAATAGGGAGAAGCTGTGGCCCCCCCAGACACCCCCAAACCGCACGTCGTCTGTCCTCTTACACAGAGCCAGTCTAGGCTCGCGGTTCCTGGGCAGGAGGTCCCCGAGCTCCGGGAAGGCCATTGGTTGGGTTTGCTGTTTCTGCTCGTCTTCCTCCACTGCAGAGCCATCCAGTGTTGTCATCACGTGCTACTGGTGGGGTTTAGGTGGGTCAGGACACCTTACAGAGACTAGAGGATGTTCAAATAACCACAGTGTTCAGAAGGCAAGAAAGGGCTTATAGTAATTGCTCATTGCGATGGCGAGAGACTTGGGGACCACTGGGGCACCTGTGCCCTATTCCTGGGTGCTGGTTTCTGATGGTATTGGCGCAGCTCAGACTTTCAGATAGCGTGGCTTCAGAAAGCTTCCGGCTGCTTTATTGAGGATTAATGTTTAAACAGAGGTGATATCCTAGACTAAGTCCCAAGAGATCTAGCAAGTCTCGTGGGCTTAATAAACTTGTGCGGGACTGTGCAAGAGCTCGTGCTTGGCGTCCTCGCCGTGGGCGCTCGCTTCCCACAGCCTGGCGGGGCAGCTGGCCCCGCAGCAGCCAGAACTTGTTTCTCACCTCCCACCAGCAGCTCCCACTCAACTCTGGGCCCTGGGCACATGAAGCACAAGTCTCAGGGGACCCTTCCCACGTAGTGGGGATCTCGAAGAAGCCCACAGCAGCCTCTCGCACCCATGGGGCGTGGGCCCCGCCGACCACCAGGAGCGCACACCCTGTGCGGGAGGGGCCTGTGGTTTTGCCTTCACCCCTGTCAAAACTGCACATATGCAAGCCGTTTGCACTCTGGAATCGCATGCCCTCAAATTCCTAATTGTGTGAAGTTAGTTTGAATTCGAAATCACGCAGCATGCACAGAGGGACAGGCACAGCCTGCCCTTGGGTCATCCACCCACAGAGCATCTCCGTGAGCCACGGCCAGTCCTGTGGAGCCTGAGCTTTGTGTAGCTCACGCAGTTATCATGCACCCTCTCTCTACCCAAACTCCTCTTCCTCCCCCATCCTCATTTATACTGACTGCACACCCCCTGCACAAATGAAAATGATGCCATCAGTATGGCCATCTCTTAGCGGTAGATTCCATTCTGATTTAAGGTAAGCCCAGAGCCCACTTTTGGATTTTCTAGACTTGCTGAGAAAAGTTATACAAGCTCCTATGTCCTTCAGAGTTCAGCTAGATAGGGTTGTGTCCCTCCGCAGAATGGAGAGTGACATGGGCGAGGGTGTCATTTTCCCATACAAACTCAACGAGGATGCTTCTGTAGAAGTGAGAAACACGATGACTACGTTCAGAATTACAATAACTCACTGGGTAACTTCTCATGCTAGATTTGTATGATCAATACGGGTCTCTTTTTATGTCAACTGAACACTGTAGAGTACCTTCCAGTCTTTTTCAAGATTGTTAAACTGAGACAAGTAATTGAACAATTTGTCCTATTTTTATTTAAAAAAACAGTGAATGGACTGACATGTTAAATGTGAATGTACATTTCTTAATTGCAACTTTTCTACTGAGTGTTTGCACTATACTTTCTGGAATCTTATTTAACAAAAATAAAGGAAAAAATTGCTTGACTAAATTCTGTGGCCATTTTAATTAAAAAATAAATGGTTATGTGATGTTTTAAAGACACTCCTGCCTGTTTCACGTAGCTTTAGGGGGGAAATTTTATTAATATTGTTCAAAGTATTAAATACTATATGATCCCCTATTTAGAATAAGCCATTCCTGAGCTATCACCTCACCCATTACACACTATTCTTACCTAGTATTTCAGTCCTATACTCTCTCCAATCTCACAATTGACATTTATTCAAATAACATTTAAAATTTAATATAGACTCTCCATTTTACTAACCCTTCTGGTATTTCGGAGTATCCTGGCAGGATAATATTGCTTCTCCTGTCTTTTAGAGATTTCTTTAGCTCGGAACTCAGTGACAAATTCATCTTATGTTCATCTGTAAATTATTTCATTTCTCATCTTAAAAGATAAAACTATCCGAGTACATCATTATCAATTGACAAGTTTTCTTTCCAAAGTCAAAAAATGGCTCATTCAGGTTTAGTCGAATGGTGAGGGACGGCTTCCACCCTTGCCACTGAGAAATTGGCCGGGTGACATGCTTCTCCTTTGCGTGTTGTCTTGGGGTTCTGCACAGAGACCACCAACAGGTGGTGTGTGTGCTGGGAGTGGGGGTCGGAGGGGAAGCAGCAAAAGCAAGAGACAGACAAGGAGGGAGAATTTAAGGAATTGGCTCACGTGAGTGATCATGGGTCTGACAAGTCTGAGATGTGCAGGGCAGGGCAGGGCAGGCCAGCGCGTCGGAGCCCCAGGATAGAGCTGATGTGGCAGCTTGAGTCTGAAGGCCATCTGGAGGCAGCATTCCTCCTTCCTCCAGGGACCGCAGTCTTTTTCTAAAGGTCGTCAACTGATTGGATGAGGCCCACCCAGATAATGGAGAGAAGTCTGCTTCAGTCAAAGCCTACTGATGACAAAAGTTAATCACATCTAAAAAATACCTTCACAGCTCCATCTACACTGGTGTTTGACCAAACAACTGGGAATTATGGCCTTACCACACACACATCAAACTACCACCTATGCGATGTATAGTTTTTCTCTTATTGCCTTTTGAATTTCAAATAAAATCAATTCCCAGTGAAGGGAAGTTAAAAAATCATTATAAAAATATCCCAATAGAAGAAAAATAAAAAACATATACACATTTATCAAGGAAATACAATTAGAAAACATGGACATATATATGTTCAACAGATTAATGAAAAAAGGACAAATTAAAAATAATGAGGGCCTGGCGCAGTGGCTCACGCCTATAATCCTAGCACTCCGGGAGGCCGAGGCCGGTGGATCGCTCAAGGTCAGGAGTTCGAGACCAGCCTGAGCAAGAGCAAGACCCTGTCTCTGCAAAAAATAGAAAGAAATTAATTGGCTATCTAAAAATATATAGAAAAAATTAGCCAGGCATGGTGGTGCATGCCTGTAGTCCTAGCTACTTGGGAGGCTGAGGCAGGAGAATTGCTTGAGCCCAAGAGTTTGAGGTTGCTGTGAGCTGGGCTGACACCACGGCACTCTAGCCTGGTCAACAGAGTGATACTCTGTCTCAAAAAAAAAAAAATTGATGTACCACAGTTACCTTTCAATTTGTCAAATGTTTAAAAAAGATAGTAGTATAATACTAGCAAAGCTACAGTGAGATCAGACTTGTTTGTGCACTGCTCACAGTAATTCATACCTCACTTGGTAAGAAAACAAAGACCATAAGGTGTTAACATCTTTTAACGGTAAAACATCTTTTAACATCTTTAACAGTAAAACCTCCAGAATTCCATCTAACAAAATTGGTAGACATGAGTGCAAAGTGTTTTGTATGAGGATATCACTGTGTTATTTATAATGATGAAAAATTGGGAACTGTGGTAGAATTCTAAGGATGTCCGCACCCCACCCCTCAAGATTCCACACCCCAACCTCTAGAGCCTATGGATGGGATGAGGCACCACTTCTGATAGCCTAATGGCTTATGTGACCCGGCACACTGAACCTCACATGAGCCCTTAAAGCAGAGAACTTTCTCTGGCTAGTGACAAAAGCGGTCAGTTGGACGGATTGGAAGCCTAAAAAGGTTTTGTCCGGCCAGGTGGCTTGAAGATTGAGGTGTCTCCATGACAAGCAATGCAGAGGCCTTTAGGATCCCAGAACGAAGCATCCCCCCGGCTGATTCCGTCCTAGGACCACAGGAGCTGGATTGTGCCAAGCTGAAGGAGGCTGATGGTCAACTCCTGCCCAGCTCCTCCAGGTAAAAAGCCGTTTCTCACCTGGAAAGATCCCAGGCAGAGACCCAGCTGACCTGCCAGAACTGAGATAATAAATGGATATTGTTGTGAGTGCTAAGTTTGTGGTCATTTGTTATATAGCCATAGAAAAGTAAAATGCAACAGAAACCAACACAGCAATAGAAACTAATATACACACGAAGTCCATCAGTGAGAAAATTTAAACACATAACATAGACACGTCATCCGGTGGAATGCCGGCAGTGCCCACAAATCAGGTCTCTGAACTACACTTGTTAACAAGGCGGCAGAGGTGCTCACGCATTGTGTGTAAACATGGTATTAATTTTAGGAAAAAAAAGGTATGATTTCAATAAAGATTAGAGGAAATAACTTCTCAGAGTTTATAGACATTTTAAGTTGAATAGAAACCATGCTAGGAAAAAGAATGCATTTCTTTTCCTCTGGTTTTAAAAACTGCATTTTCAGCTGGGCATGGTGGCTCACACCTGTAATCCTAGCACTCTGGGAGGCCGAGGTGGGAGGACCACTTGAGGTCAGGAGTTCAAAACCAGCTGAGTGAGACCTCGTCTCTACTAAAAATAGAAAAAATTAGCCACATGTGGTGGCGTGTGCTTTTAGTCCCAGCTACTTGGGAGGCTGAGACAGGAGGATCGCTTGAGCCCAGGAGTTTGAGGTTGCTGTGAGCTAGGCTGAAGCCATGGCACTCTAGGCCAGGTAATAGAGCAGGACTCTGTCTCAAAAAAAAAAGAAAAAAAGAAAAAGGGAAACCCTGCATTTTTTGCAAAATATATGGGTTTGCGTACACAGCAAGAATTGAGGAAATCCTTTGCATCCCAGTAATCGTGTAAGTTACACCCATGCTTATCTCTAGGGAGCTCACTGTCGTCATTCCCCAGGGCTATTGTTTATTGGTTTGTCATTTTCCCCAAAGACAGTTAATTTAGAAATTTTGTCCTTTGTCTGACCTGAGCTGGCAGTACTCATTTTCCCATGTGCCTCAGTCTGAGGATTCAGAAAGTGTCAGAGAGGCCAAATGGGACTCCCTCCCACAGGAAGGTCCAGGCACTGGGGTGGCGGAACTTGTTCCAGCTCTAGCCTGTTTCTCGTAGGCATCTTCTTCTCAGGGATGGAACATGCCATCCGCACTGTCTTATTTGTGAAATATCCAGGAGAATCAAGTTTTACACACTTTAACTAGAGGGCTTATAGGTAACTGCATATACACCAATTGTGTAGAGGCATAATTAAATTTTGTTAATGCATAGAAGATGCAACAAATATATAAAAAATCATCTTACACATAAAAACTTTCCTCTGAGTGCCAGTACTTCCCAGTCTTTCAAGAACACACTTCCCCAAAGTCCCTATGTTATTTTTCTTCCTCCCCGGTCTCATTCTGAATTTGAATTTCATTCTTTGAAAAAGGTGACAGAGGCAGAATTCACAAGACTATGTGCCTGAATCACTTTGCACTGGACACAGACTTGGGAATAGTTTTCATGAGAACAGTTTATTTTTAATAATAAAGAGAAGGCATTACTCTGAAGTATTTGTCTCTATATTATGTAATTATAGACAGTTTTTCTGCTATTTATACTTTCTTTGAAAAATAAACATTTCATAAATCTGATAATCTTATAAATTGATAGTCAATAATTGTTATAAGAAAAAAGTGAACAAAAACTTATCAGCTTATACAGGAGGAACTAGCTCATAAAACTTACGTTTAGTACATTACATAGTAAATAAACCCTTGCCATTTATATAGAACATCAGTTGAAATTTGAAATTACTATCCCCAATTGCAGCCACCAGCCTGCACCTAATCCCTCTTATGAGAAATCTCATTGCTTCCCCTCTGCTGGAAACCTCTAAAGATGTATGTATGCTTCCAGGAGAACCTGACTCTCGATCTGGAGTACTTTTTACCCACCCTGAAGATTGACAGTGAACCTTTTTACCTGTCTCTTAAAACAGAACATCCTAAAACCTCACATGCCCTTAGAATCCATTATGTCCTAATTTTAAATCCAGCCTGAGACTTCATTTAGGAGTTGCTCCTTCTGATTCCACTCCAGCAATAAACCTTGTACCCACATCCCTGAGAAGTGTCGCCCTGAGGGGAGGGCAGGGAGGCAGTCTAGGACTGGACATGGAAGCATTCTCATTTTTATAAAGAAAAAGGCAAACATTTTAGAGAAAGTGGGGGATGCAAGTGTTTATAAGAATGAAATCTAGCTCTGTAGTCAGTAACGATGACATGTCCGCACAAAGAGTTGTCCCCGAGATGTCTGCACCTGGGGGAGGTGATGCTGGTTCTGAAGCTCCTGGGTGTGTGTCACCTTTGTATCACTGATCGCTTGGGTGGGCCCCTTATGTGAATCAGGGAGCACAGCCTTGGAGGAGGAGGAAGTAGGGGACTGTCCCTTGCAACTGCAGGACAGGTTAAATTCCTTTAGCCCCACCCACTAAACACACACAACCAGCACCAGCAGATTTCCAGAATGCCCTTCAGTTTTAGAGCTTCCCTTAAGGTCAATCCAGGCCCCCCATGACTTTGCTCCCAACCCAACCCCAAGAGCAGGGGTAGTGCCTCATGGATCCATGCAGTGCAGGTGGGCTGGGTTCTGAGCTCGTCTTTACCTGCAGATGCCATGGGATCCCAGAGTCTGTTTTCTCCTACAGCCTGTTGGGGAAGGAGGGTGCTCTCCAGGTGTGGACTGTGAGCATTCCTCTCACCTGTGGGAACCTGTTCCCTCCTCCACATACGGGGATGGAAAATACCTCTCACCGTTGGTGCTCAGAAGAGACCACCATGACCGTACGGTTAGAAAGCCACCATCCGGTGGGGAGGCCTTCTAGTCCCTGAAGACGCACAGAGAACTGACCCAGCTCTTTCCCGAGGGGCTGAGCTGCCACACCCACTCAGACTTCAGTCCTGTTCAGATGAGGAAGCCCAGGCTCAGAGAGGCAGGGCTGCCCCCAGGGAGAGCGCCAGGCCGTAGAGGACGCAGGGCTCAGTGTCCTCTCTCAAGCTCTACAACAAGCAGAACCTTGTCTTCCTTAAGGTGCCAACTCTGCCCCCACTTGGTGCCTCCAAGAACCACACTTCCAGTCTGAGCAACAGGAAGGCCTCTCACTCACTCCTCACACCCCACGCAAGAGGGCCGAGATCCATGCCCAGCGAGGAGGGCATGGTGCGGACAGTTGCGTCAGGCCAGGGCAGGAGGGGCTCGAGCTCCCTCGCTGTTCCGTCCTGACGCCAAGCACTCAGTCTTCTTCGATGGTGAGCTCGTGCTGGACGGCTTCCTCTACGTTCTGGAGCAGGTGGATCTCCCACTGCCTCACTCGCTCCATCTGTCCAAAGGAAAGGCATTGCCCTGTAGTCGCCATCTTTTCCGGAGACAAGCTCTCCTACTGCAAAATGTGCTTGGGAAAAGAGGTGCCCACCCAGGCCTGCAGACCCTCACCCTATGTCTGCAGACCGGCCCGGCCAGCCCTATACAATTCCTCTTCCTTGTGCTTCAGACACATCCTGTGCCTGGCACTGTGACTCCAAAAATGGAATCCGGCGACCACCCAGAGTCCCCGGCCTCAGTGCGGAGACAGATGAGTGTGTAGGCGGAGGGGTTAAGGCCCGGATGAGGTATGTGTCTGACAAAGGAGGGGGCAGGGACAAGGACAAGCAGTGCCAGGGAGGGGCCCGCATGGAGCAAACCCCTTGGATGGAACGTGTGCAAGGCCGTCCAGGTGGGGTTTTGCGCTGCGCTCTCTAGTGGCCCCTCTTCCCAGAGGCTGCCCAGGGCAGCGGCAGCAGGGAAAGATTAAGGGTCCTCTGACCCCAAGGCAGCATGGGGAAGATGGGCACAGGTCAGTTTCTGATGCTGAACACCAGCGCAGGAAGGAGGCTCAGGAGAAACCAGAGCCCAGGGAGCGGTGGCAGCTTAGCCAGGAGTGTGGCTGGGGTCTACCTGCCAACAGTGGCAGACGCACAGGTAGCATCCTCCCAATGCCCTGGAAGTGTGAAAACAGGAGCAAACCCACAGGAGTGAGAATGAAGAATGGGAGAAGGCTCGAGGGGCCAGCTGAGAGCCAGGAGAGCTGAGCTGCAGCTGGCTGGGGGCCACCAGGAGGCACAGTGACTCCTCCTGGGGTAGAGCCGAGCAGCAGGGAGCTCCAGGCTCTGCTGTTGGCTGGGTTAAGAGGGCCAGGCTGGGGTCTGCAGGATCCAGCGACCACCTGGGTAGGAGAGGCGAGTTCCCAGCGTCCCTCCCTGCCTGGCGAGGTAGCTGCCCTCCTGGTGGCTGGCATGCATGTCCATGTCCATCTGCAGAGGTTGCCTCCAGGGAGGCTGGCCCAGGGCCTCGGCTCTCAGACGGCCATGCAGGGGGAGGTGCGCCCCATCCTGACTCTCAGGCATTCACGGTTTGTCAGGTTGTCACAGCAAGTGAGGAAGATGCATTCGTCTCTGATACCGTGGCAGGGCCATGTGAGGATGAGGCTCGGCTGAGGGCAGGTGGGCTGCTCCACTGAGGGATTCTGTGACAATCTCTACCCATGGTGAGACCTGCAGGGCTGGTCTCATCCTCAGCTTCCAGAATATTCCAACCCGTCCTGCCTCCCCTGCGCAAATGGGAAAACTAACCCATGAGGACACTGGCCAGCAAGAGGCAGTAGGTGTCCTGCAATGAAGCAGCAGCTGACACTCGGCACAGCCCTCGGTGGCAGACAGGTCCCACTCAGAACTTTCCCCCACCTGCCACCCAGCCCCGAGATGCCTCTCGCTAACTAGAAGGGGCGGCCATGTATGGCCATGGGACACGGCAGGGCATGGAGGGAGTACTGGAAAGATCCACTCCATGATCAAACCCTCAGAAAGGCGAGTGGGGACCGGCAGCAAGCCAGGGCAAACAGCTGCAGGAACGACTCTCCTGGAAGGTAGAATAAAAGGAGAGAGAGGACATAGAAAAAAAACTATCAGAGAATCAATCCTGATGCGCAACATCCAGCTACTGAGGATTGCAAAGAGCCAAGAACACGGAGCCGGAGGGTACAAAGGGAAAAGTGCCAGTGGGTCTCCCAGAGGCAGACGGGCCACGGAAGACCCATGGTGGACAAACTAAACTGTCCACCCAAGACTCGGTCACTGCAATACTCAGCACCAGTGGGACCCCACCGCGCCCCAACAGGAGGCTCTCTGCCTGCTCGTCCAGCGTAAGGGAAAAGGCAGAAATCTCTAGAACAGTGCCCTTCCCAGGAAGCTGGAGAACAGGGCGAGGGGATGACCCAGCAAAGGCGGGGAGGCAGAGGCTCCCCAGGAAGGGTCGGGATGTCCCGACCGCCCACTGCACCCTGCGGAGGGAGGCCAGCAACCCTGTCCTCATCTGGTCCTGACAGCTTCGCAAGGACAGCAGCGACTCCAGTCAGCAGGGGAGGAGACCAGCCTAGAGAGACGGCGTGCGTCTCGCACAGCCACTGCCCTGCCGGCGCTCTGGCCCTGAGGAGGGCCTGGACACCTGGCTGTGGTGAAGGTGGGACATCTCTGTCCCGAGGCCCATGCTGGGGAAGGGGCGGGGCCGCCTCAGCCAGGTGCTCGAATACAGGACTGCTCAGGAGTAGGAACAGCCAAGAGACTTGGCAGAGGGAGGAAGATTTCCACTAGAAGAAGAGGTTGTGTCCTACTATTTCTGTAACAGGGTGACAAATCAGACCGTTCCCGCCACCCCAACACCTCTGCTGACCCCTCAAAGCTGAAGAGAGTCGGCACCCGAATGCCTGTGAGACAAGGACAAGGGGCACAGAGCCCGCAGCAGGGAAGCTCGTCCCCAGGGCGGCAACACAGCCACAGGCACCCCTCGGAGCAGAGCGCCGGCCTGGGACAGGGCTGTGGCGGCCGTCACAAAGGTGGGACAACCTCAGTCTGGCCTGTGTGACTTCACGTGCGAGGTGGGGTGTGCTGGCCCTGGGCGCCCAGGGCTATGGGAGTAGAGTGGGGAAGGTGGCTTGAGCGTGCCACCGCTCACCCTCCTGATCATCAACAGGGACCCAGAGCTCCCAGGGGATGGGGACAGGGAACACGCCTACCACAGCCGCATGCTTCTTCCAGTCTCGTCTCTTCCTCCTGGCTGTGTTTGGAATCCCAGGCAATCCCGAGGGTGACTGTCGCCGGCTCTCTGCGGGCAGGGACTCTCCTTTTTGTTGCTGCTGCTCCTCCTGGGCTAATGAGGTCAACACCGGTGGTTCCTCCCCAGGATCTGGGAGGTCCGAGTCAGGCCCTGAGTGCCTGCCGGACCCCTTAGAGGCCCAGATGGTTGACAGCCTCCTCTTTCTGAAGGTGGCCAGAGGACTGACTGCCACCAGGTGGGACACAAGGTCCTGAGAGAAGTATGCAGGCACGGGGGACCCACTGAGGTGGGAGGCACCTCCTGACGGCCGTGGGCTCGGGCCAGGGGCCGTCTCCTCAGGGGTGCTGTGCTTTAGGTACTGTCTCAAGGGGGTCCTCCTGGTCAGCAGAGGGGGGCTCTCATCCTCAGAGGAGCTCGAGCCCGCAGCCTGTAAACAAATACAGAGGTCTGGCTCCGGGAAGGCCACGAGAGCCTCTCTCGAGTCAGGTGCTCTGCCCCCAACACCCCCAGGCACATTGTCACATAACCACGGCTGCCCAAGGAGGAGGCTGGAGCTGTCACCGGAAAGGGGAGCGTGCAGCCCTGAGCCTGGGGCTCCGAGATGGGAGCCCAGTGCGGGGCTATGCTGCAGCCTCTGTGCCCGTCTTGTCACGTAAGCATCGGCCGGTGCCTTTCAAGGGTGGGATTAAAGCACAGATGATGTTCAGGGACAAACTCCCCCATCCTCCCCAAGGAAAAGAAAACTGCAAAGACTTTGTCAGTAAAATAATCTTAACATGTAAACTCACAACATAAAAAGGCAAAACTGTTGAAGAACGTGGTAGATTTCTGTGCGTGAACAGGTGGAGCAGGCTGGCAGTAGGGGTTGGGGGTTCTATTTAGAAAACAAGTTAATACACCAATCCTGAGCCCTATGACGGACTGCTATGATGTCATCTTGGCCAATTTCTCCTTCCAAGATAAAGCCTTGATTAAGGCGATCATACTCCTGTCCTTACACCCTTTATTCAGATACTGACAAACTATACTTGGCAAACGAGTTTGTGTTGGCCATAAGGTGTGTGTCTCCACAGTGTCCCCTGAAAACAGCCCATGTCAAAACGACCTGACAGCAGGTTGAGAACCCACTTGTGTTTTGTAACCACCTCTCAGTGTCTCAGACACACATTCATGCTGCCAACTGCACTGCAGTGCATCCAGGCCACTCACTACCAATTGAGGCAACTTTCAAGGTAATGCCAGATTTTTCATTTTATGTTCAGTCCCACTCTAATGGAAAATTTCCCTGCATTTATCATTTGGTAGTGGGAATAAGAGTTTCCAGTTATAATGTCTGCTGCAGGAAATGACATCCCAAAACTGTTAAGGAAGCCGTTGTCACTCAGGGTGTAGGAAAAACTGGAGCTTTTCTAAAAGAGAATAAAATGTTAAAATGGAATGATTTTGATATTCCTTGATGCCTGCCAATCCTGTGTGATTAACAATTGCATGTCCATTGCCTGGACAGAACCAGCAACCAACAAGAACCCAGAACTCACACAGCTGAATCTCAGGGATGCACATAAGCATCCTTAAAACAGGCCCCTCCGTCCAAGGTTAAAGTCTGAAGACTGTATCTTAAAGTTCATCTGCTCACAACTGGCTGTTGCTTAGGGTGATAACTATGCCAACAGTAAGTACAAGGACACTACTTTACTAAATTCTTGTATATATTTGTACACAGAGCATTATCTGGTAATTATTTTTGGGGGAAGCACAGCTAGAAAGCATTTTAAGGATATTCAAGTAATAAAGTATTAAATTTCTCTTAGAACAAAGAAATATGTGAGTATCTTGCTTTAAACATGAGGCCAATGAGTACTATTAATCTAAAGCAGTGGGGAAAGCATATTAGTTATTATTTGCTGTCTAACAAACTATATCAAAACTTCATGGCTTAAACATCTGTAATCTTTTTTATGGGTCAGGAATTTGGGAGCAGCTTTTCTGGGCAGTTCTGACTTGGGGGTTTCCCGTGAGGCTGTGATTGAGGTGTGGGTTTCAGTCATCTGAAGACTTGCCTGCAGATGCAGGGTCTACACCCAAAGTGACTCACTGCTCCATACCCTGTGGTTTGCTGCTGGCTGTTGGCAGGAAGCCTCAGTTCCTCCCTGCCTGGCCTCTCCATGGGCTGGTTGAGTGTCCTCCAGAGAGACACTCAACCTGGCTTTAATAACCTGGCTCTGGAAATGACAATCCTTCATTTCTGCAAAACCTATTGGTTGCACCAGTCAGCCTTCCTCAGTGTGGGAGGGGAACCCCCAAAAGGCATGACTATCAGCAGGTGAGGGTCACCGAGGGCCATCTAGGGGCCTGTAGTGACAACTATGCTTAAGGAGAAGCCAGGGTTCCTGTCCTGTGGTTGCCCCTCCCCATGTGAGGCCCGAGGGACTCTGCTCACATCTTCAGGGCACAGATGGCTGGATGTAGAATGGAAAGAGTCCTACACCATCCCAGAAGATAAGTCCTGAACTTTTCAAAGCCAGAGCTCTGTCATGATTTCTGTGTCAACTCCAGGAGGGACCCTTTTCCATCCCCCACTCTCAGCTTTCCATGGTCCAGGCTGCAGGGGACAGGGCTGGGCACTCCAGGATGGCTCTCATTTCCTAACTGAATTCTCCTTGTTAACATCAAACAATATAGAAATAAAGTCATACTAAATAGTCCAGTCTCACCTTTTTCTAGTCCTACTTCCTAGAGGTAACTAGCTTAGCCATTGGTTACCTGTCCTCTGGCACTTTTCCTTATGAGCAAACATGGCATCTACATCCCACACAAAGAAAACTGGGGTTCATATTTTCATAAATGGAATAATACATGTGCATCAGTCCACGTCACTGATGGTTTTCTGTGTCACTGACTTTTGAACAAAACATGTACAATCAATATTTTAATGTTGTATAATGAGATAGTATAAGAACAGAGTTATGTGTTTAATTTTCCAACAAGGCCTTAGAATGAGGCCAGGGTAAAAAGGTTTGAAAAATGTGCTCTCATGAGGGTTCTTTCTGGAAGCATTTATTCAGTGGAGTGTGCTGGAACATTCAAATCCTGTTCTCACTGATGTCTTATAGCACCTTATGAAGGAAGTACGTTGGTTGTCAAGGCACTGAGGGGAAATTCAAAACCAGATGACTGGTCTGAACAAGGAGGCAGCCTCAGTGAGACGTGGTCTGGAGTTGCTGAAATCAAGGCTCATGTCTTCCCGCTGGACCAACTATCTGCAGAGATCTGGCTTCACAGGCCAAGATCCCTCAGGTTTGGCCAGAGAGCGAGGAGGGACCACCTCCTCCCTTCAGGACGATGATGATCATCGTGATTGATCATGACCATTTGACAGAGCTTCTGCTGTGTGGCTCTCAGGGTATTATTGTTTTGTACATTGTTTTCTTTAGCAAAACCCTTACAAATGGATTCATGTCAATTTGCAATAACCTGAAGGACAGAATTTACTTCAGAGCATGAAACAGCACCAGAAACTGCCAAACTGTTTTCCAACATGCCTGCGCCATCCTTCAGCCCCACCAGTGATGTGGGGGCCGGTCCAGCTGCTCCACATTCTCACCAGCATTTGGCACTGTCAGTTTTTTTTTTAAGTATTCTAATAGGCAAGTAATGTTATCTTATTTGCATAGTGGCTTGAATTTGCATTTCTGCAATGAGTAATGAAGTTGAACATCTTTTCATGTACTTATTTAGCATCTATATGTCTCCTTTGGTAAAGTAAAGCAACTAAAAGCCAAACACATCTGTCGCGTCACTGGAGCCAACAGAACAAACTCACCTACCGAAAGACTCAGGTTGGATGTGAAGGCAAAATCCAACAGTGCCTTCCTTGCACACAATACTATGCATGTAAGACAAAGTGCTTTAGAAAGTTTCAAAGTTGAATTATGGCCAAAGATAATACCAGGAAAATACAAATAAGAAAAATTCAATATTGGAAAAGGTTGAATTCATCCAAAATACATTAAACAAGACCAAAGCCAGAAGTATAGTGTAAAATAACTAAAATGGATAGCTGTTAAGATTATCATTGCACCAGATAAGATACCATTGACGTTCATAGAAATTCTATTTAAAAATAGGGAAAAACAGAAACAAAGGAGTAACTGAGACTAATTCACCTTTTTTTAGCCCATACTAGATCAAGGGGAAAAAGAAATCCCAAAGATCCAAATCCCATGGAAGATTATCTTGTTACTTGGAAGATAACTAGCACTTGTGAAGGAAACTTTAAATTCTACTTTAAATAGAGATCAAGATCTTAGAGAAAAGTACGAAATGGGGGTAAGGAAAAAGACTGGGACTTTTATCACAATGAAATCTCATGTAATACATTTTTTAATTTACAAGCACCACTTTTAACTATTTATAAATGCAAACTAAGAATTATATGTTGATAATTTGACATGTTTTCTGGTAAAATAATATTGTAATACATTGCAAGCTTACAGATAAAATAATTTAGTATTGTTTTATAAATATATACTCAGAACAGATGATCCAGACATGTGTGGGAATATTATGTGGCAAAAGATGCATCTCATGATTAGGGAAGAGAATGTTTTATTTTTCTCTTTCATCGCATGTTCTTCTGGTTGATTGGCCATTTGGAAAAAACTAAAAATAGTAAAGCCAAGTCTCTATACCTCATGCCTTGTACTAAAATAAATTACAAGAGATCTAAAATCAAACTCTTTAAAAGTCCACAAATTAGCAGGAAAAAACACAGAAAAAACTTTTAAAAATATGAAGCAAAGTTGGGTTCTTGGATCACATTGTTCACCAAGATAAATTCCAAATGGATTAAAGACTTAAATATAAAAAGCAAAGCCATAACAGCATTGGAAAGAAATATGGGTGGATTATTCTATAAACTTGTTATAAGTAAGGTTTTCTGTAACTCACATCACAGAAGCCATAAAAGAAAAAAAATTACACTAAACTTAAATTTTTAAGAACTGTTGCAATAAAAAGATGATACATGAATGAAAAAAGACAAACCACAATTTCTATAAAAGATAAATAAGGGGATAATGTTCATATTATTTAGGAAAACCCCCAACAAACTAATGGCTAAATCCACAAAGTTCTTTAACAGTTCATAGAAACTGGCCCTTTAGTATACAGATGCTCAACCTCATTTAGAACAAAAATGCAGATTATAATGAAGCTAAAGTACCACCAGGTTTTATCAATTAATTTGTACAAAAGCGCTCTACCCCCAAAACAGTGATCTTTCCTTACCAGTATATAAAAAAGCACTTGCATTCTTTGTATAGATGCATAGGATTCTATTAAATGTATAATTTGTTTAATTGGCCCATACTGATAATCATCTGGGCTATTTTTCAAACTTCTGCTACAAAGTGCCGTGAACACCCTTGTACGCATGTCACCCTGTGCGTGTATCCTTCTACAGAGTAACTCTCTGGAAGGGAGTTGGAGTCGCTGGTCCAGTGGGGCACACATGCATTTGGGTGCTAACAAATTGCCCTCCACAGAGGATGTTCCAGTTTCCTCACTGCCTTATCTAATGTTTTCATACTTCTGGATTTTTGACTCATGTTCAAAAGAATCTCGCCCTCTTCCCCCCCCCCCAAGCTTCCCTAAGGGCTGTAGCTATGGAGGTTCTTATCAAGATTCCAGAAGCCTCACTGGACAGGCCAGGGGAGGAGGAGGACGGCCCCAAATGCCCCGTGTCTCAGGACAAGACATTTGGCCCTGCTTGATGTCGCTGAGATTGGGTACGGGCTCTGGAGGGGTCTGGAGAGCCTGGGGCACCCTGCCTGGGGACTTTGAGCCCAGGCTGGGGAGACAAGGGGCTCAGGGTTTGGCCAGGAAGGGGAGAAAGGAAGCTCTTGGCAGGGTGGCTCCTGCACCCCACAATGGGGGTGTCAAGTGGGAGCTCCGGGCAGGACGCTGAGGCCTCAGGGTGCAACCAGGGCCTAGTGGCAGCAGCTCACTCCCACTCAGGCCACCTTGAGGGTCCTTCCCCCCACCCCCTCCACCGCCTGCCTGCCCCTCTTGCTCTTTCCTGCTTGATTCCCCTGGCTCCATCCTACTCCTTGGCTGTAGCCTCCCCACATACCTGCGCCCCCAGCTCCATCCTGCTTCCGGCCTGAGACTGGCCTCCTCTGCGCAGGCAGTTGCAGAGCCCACCCTGCGGCCCTCAGAGCCTAGAAATACCCGTGGCCCCCACGTGGGCCCGGGCAGGTGTGCAGGAGCCCACCTGTGCCCAAGTCCACTTGATGACCACGTGGCTGTGCGGGGCGGGTTCCCCTCGCACTCAGGGCCTCCACCTGGCCCTTTCTCTCGACGCACCTGAGCCAGCAGGAGGCAAGGCTGGCTGGGCACTTGTGGGCTCTGCAAGAATGAGCCACCTGTGGCGTACCCAAAAGGAATGCAGATTATCTCCCGAAGGCAGTCCGCAGCGCCCGAGGCAGTTGAGACCAAACACATTTTCATGTCTCGGGAAGCTGAGAGGGCCCAGAGCTGTTGAACTCTGGAGTCTGTTCCATTTCTGAAGACTCCCGACGGGTACTTCATTCAGTAGTTCTCAAACTTGAGCTTCTCAGAACCCCCTGGAGGGCTTGTCAGAGCCCAGAGCGCTAGGCGGACCTGTCCTGATGGGGCGGGTCTGGGTGAGGGGTAGGACTGGTGTTCCTGACCACGCTGCTGCTGCTGGGCCACGTGGCAACCCAGCATTGATGAAGCTCAGGGCCAGGGAACATGATCTGTGCTGATCTACACTCATACTGCTCTCCTCGCTCAGGGTAATCTCCAACCTCGTCTTAAGCATTTTTGCAGATGGAACTACAAAGAAAGCAACAAGGAGGCTAGAACAATCAGAAAAATCTGCGGCAGTGTCAGAAATAACCTCACTTTCCTAACAAGCTGCAAGCAAAGTGTTTAGCATGCCCATTTTAATGGGGGAAACACTGAGCCCAGAGAGGTGTGGCAAATTGCTCCAGTTCACTTAATGGTATTTAGCAAAACTGAAACAAGAAGCCAGGACCAGCTAACTCCAAAATAAGTGCTCTTTACCCTTGCTACTCTTTTTATTATTTTTCTGAACTTTGCCACTAAGTTTCGAGGTGATTTAGGGGAATGAATTTTGTCACTGGCTCTCTCCTTTCTCTGTAAAATGAGGTGGTATGTGTGGGCTTTTCCAGCTCGGAAAGGTCTGCACACACCGGCTCCTAACGAGGGGAGTGCAGCTGCAGAGGTCGGGCGCTCGCCCAGCCTGTGTCCCGGCTGCCCGGCGCTCACCTGCACCTTCTTGGCTGGCTGTGTGAGCACACAGTCAGTGGCAAAAGAGGTTGAGTTCCCTGAATACTGGGGTCTTCCTGAGGCTGCAGAGAGCACCGAAGCAGGGTTGGCAGAGAGCAGGCAACCTCCAGGGGACTCATTTTGGCCTGTCCCGGTTGGCACAGAGCAGCACAAAGTTGGGTGATCCACGCGGGTTTAAGTGGTGAAGGGGGCTGGGAAGGAGGCGTCTTCTACCCTCTGCCCGGGCTCTCAGAGCACAGCCTTTCTGGAGTGCAAGGCAGTGTTAACATGCACTGGGCTTAAAGTATGGATGATCTTGAGCCAGCAATCCCACTACACAAACATGCTAGGAGACAATCAGACTCGAGTCCTTAACTTATTTTCTATAACTGATATCCATGGAGTGTTATCTTTAAGAGCCCAAATAGATGCAGTGTGCACAGCCAGGAAAAGGACACTGATGAAATCAATTAGGATTAACCTAAGGAAAGGAATACTTTGCAGCCAATAATGTGCGTAAACACATGTATGTGCATGTTTACATATGTATATGTAGGCACACATGCATAAATACACTATGGACAAGATGTTTGTAATACATTAAATGAGAAAAGGCAATAGAATAGACAGTATAGTGTGATCCCATTTTAAAAATTACACATGCACACATGTATACAAATATCCAAAAAGAGATACATGGAAATGGGAACGTTGATGATATCTAGATGGCAGAATGATGGGTAAATTTTAACATCACTTAATTGTTTCACATTTTCCTATAAAGAACATGAGATGAGTAAGTAATAAATTTTAAAAGTAAAGCTCCCTTAGCTCATTCCATTCATTTTCCAGAGGAGGAAACTGAGGGCAGCAGAAGGGCGGGGCTTGTCCAAGGTCCTGGGATAAGTCAGGTGGCAGCTGCTGGTCCCTGGTTCCTGGTTCCTGCTCAGGTCTCACTTTCCCAAGCCTTGTTGCCAGGGTGTGACTGAAAACAGAGTTTGATCCGTTCTTAGACTGCAGTCCTCCTGACTTACTTTGACAGCATGAACCTTAGCCCTGGTCATAAGGCCTAAACAGTCCAAGGCAAGGATGAGACAGACATACATGACAAGTGTTTGTCAGAAGTACCACTTGGCCCCAGAATAGTAGCTGGCAGAGATGACCATGCTCTGGTCCCCTGAACCTGTGACTCTGCTCTGTCACATGGGAAAAGGGACTTTTCAGATGGAATTAAGGGTCAGACTTTAAAATTGGGGGAATGTGGTGGGAGACGGAGGACAGCAGAGTTTGCTGTGGCTGGAGGGGACCAGAGGGCAGGAGAGGGAAACGGGCTTGGAGAGCCACCTGTTGGGCTCTGTGCAGTCTCCTAGGGGACAACAAAACCACAATGAGTTTCCCCGAAGGCCCTCCTGAGCACAGGGCCAAGTCCGGGGAAGAAAATGATAACTCCAGTAGCTACCATGACCTTCCCTGTTTCCCAACTGAGGAACCCCAACCTCTCATGGTTTATTTTCTACCACAAGGACTGATACAGAAAAATCTAATGGGGCAGGTACTATTCCATTAGCCAATGAGGAAACTGAGGCACAGAGATGTCAGATAAGGTGTGCAAACACATGTATGTGCATGTTTGCATATGTATATATATGTAGGCACACATGCATAAATACACTATGGACAAGATGTTTGTAATACATTAAATGAGAAAAGGCAATAGAATAGACAGTACAGTGTGATCCCATTTTAAAAATTACACATGCTTACACGCATACAAATATCCAAAAAGAGATACATGGAAATGGGAACGTTGATGACATCTAGATGCCCAAGGTCACACTGCTGCTAAGGACCCAGCCTGGACCCCAACATGCAGCACGATGTTTCTCAATACACAAGGGTGCCCGACCTCCCGATACCCAGGGTTCTCCATCTCCTGACCCCTAGGGCTCCCCCAACCTGATGGTTACCCAGAATTCCACTGACCTCTTAAACCTCTGGGTTCCCCAGACCTCCAGATTCACAGAATAGCCCTGACCTTTAGGTCCCTGAGATCCTCCAACCTCCTAGCACTTACGCATACTGTTTTGGGTGCAGAGTAAGGCTCTTTTGTTTGTGTTTGTGAATAACATAATTGGGAAACCGTAGTGTGTTTCCCTGAGTCATGTTAGCCTGGCACATGGCTCCACCGGTCAGGTGCTCTCAGACTATCACTGGGCAGCAGCCCAGGGAGAACATGGGGGGTGGGGCAGGGCCACCCACATGGTGCACAGGGGCCCTGTCGGGGCTCCAGGCCCGGCGTGCAGCTGGGGTTGCCCCCAGCCTATGCACCCCCAGCCTCCTGGGTCCCAGCCTAGAGCCTGGTACGTTCCCCTCAGTGGACCTCAGAGAAACTCTGTAGCACAAACCCTCCCCGTACAGGACACACAGACTCTGAATTCATGTGGGATCCAAGTCCAAGCTGCCTGCTTATGCGTATCTGCCAGTCAGCCACGTCAAAACCATGCTGTAGTTACAAACGGTGCTCAGGGCAGTGGCAGCAGGACTGGGCTCAGAGCCGGGCTCTTGTGGTTTTCCTGGCATGGGGCTTGGAGGAGACACACAGCCCTGGATAGCAAGAGCCCCTCACAAGGTCTTGTGATAACATGCAGAAAATCCTTCTCCAGATAGTGCGTGGTGAACTTGACAATGGACAGTACCTTCTGTTCCTACACCTTCAACTCACACTGTTACAATCATGACTCTCCACCCCGTCCCCTCTCTGCCCCCATGTTCATCAAATGCTCAAATGTTTTCCAACTCTATCACAACAAACGACATGTTTTCTACACAACCAATGCGCTCCACAGGATATAAATAAATGGCCAGTGGTTGGTACTCTTTGTAAAGAGGGGAGAAAAAGCCCTATAAACTTCACTAATAATCAAGTCAGTGCAAAATACCCTAACACACTATTGCTTTAAAATTGAATTTGTAAAACTGAATTTGTAAACACAAAAATGACAACATACAGTACTGGTGACATTTGGGTGACACTTGTACTCTCATACATTGTTGTTGGCAACGTAAATTGGTATGGAAAGAAGTTTATCCTGTGAATCTAAAGCCTCAAAAAGTCTCAACCTGAGTCCTTGAAATTTGATCCTGAGAAAATATCACAAAGGGAGACAAAATGAAATTAACTGCAGCAATATTTGTAACAGAGAAAAGTTGGAAACCAAGCCACAACCCAAGTCCCCCAGCAGTAACATACTATGCTCCCGATAAACACCTGGTGTGCACACTGTGACGCTGGCCCCCCAATGTGACGCGCACCCCGTGGAGTTGAAGGCACCTCATGTGATGTGCACACTGTGACTCGGGAGGGAGACTCCCACTCTTCTTGTCTCAGGGTCGTTGCTGCCTGGCCACACCAGCCTGCAGAGCTCGTCTGCGGCGCCCCAGCCATGCTGTGGTTTCCCGCCCTTGCTCTAAGTCAGCGCGTGTGTAGGGAGCGCAGCAAGAGCCCGGGGCCTGGGGAGAGTAACCTGGCAGCCCCCTCCCAGGGCGAGAGAGATCTTGCTGCTCCTCTGCAGCAGCCTGTTCTAGGCGGGGGCAGTGGCAGCCCTGGTGTTTGTGTTGGACTGATGGCCTCACGGGCACATTGAGGTCTCTTGCTGAGAGTGACCCCCAGTGCAAGCGTGAGAGCTGGCAAGGCTGGAGTGCATGGGGTGAGTTCACAGGGCCAACCTGGTACAGTAGTTTTCACCTCACCAAAGCCAAGGACGCTTCCCACCATCTAGTGCATTCATAGTGCATTCACTAATTCTAGTGCATTAATCAAACAACACGGTGCCCGATGCAGTAGAGTCCTCCCGGCCTTCCCAAAGCCTGAGCAGGGGCGCAGGTAGGCACTGTCTTCTATCGGGTCGCCCCGGGTTATGTCAGGGCAGTGAAGCCTCCCACGGGGATGAGACGCACACGTCCTCCTGGGGAGAGCAGCAGGGAGCTCCCGTCTCCGGGTGGCTCTGCCACCACCCGGGCCCTCCCGCCACCCGGCTACAGCAACACTTGCTCTGCTCTTCACTTCTGCCCTCAAATGTACCTGCTACCCTCGACCCCGAATGCTTCATTCCTCGCATCTTATGGGGGCGCCCTTGTGCGAGTGTGGGCCCAGGCAGGCTTTGTGAACTCCTGGCCTCAGACTTGAGCCTGGGGCAGACTCCCCAGGGGTCTTGAAAATCACAGGGTGCCGGGTGCACCCCTAGGTGCCAGAGTCTGGGGTTGGGACAGGGCCTGAGGACCGGCATTTCTACCCAGTTCCCAGCTGACTTGGCACTGTCTACACTATCTCACTGTACAGGCTGCGGCAGAGGACCAGCAAGATCTCTCTCACCCCAGGAGCGGGCTGCCAGTTCACTCTCCGCAGGCCCCGCAGCAGGCGAGAGGGGTCCATGGCCCAAGCAGCCCTCAGTGAAAGGACAATGGAAAATGGTTGAGCACCTTCCCTGTGTCTGACACTGAATACATGCCCCTTTCATCCAACCCCAAATGCAGCCCGGAAGGTGAATGCATCGAGGTGCCTGGCTTTAATGGCCAATGCTGAGATTAAAACCCCGGTCTTCGAACAGGGCCCCTTGGTCTCTGGCCCGGGCATCATTGCGCTCCTGCTGTGTTTAGAATCTGGGCTTTGTTGACGTGACAAGAGCTGGGTGACTCTTCCACTTTGATTATCGGGAAGTGTAGGCGGGAGCTATTTTTCCAGCCTTGTCTTCAGTTTGCAGAGCGGCGCCCTTCATCCGCTCAGGACATAAGGGCAGCGGGCCGGGCCTTTGCACGGGTTTACATCATCCCCTGTTGATCATGGAACACAGGCAGAACATCTTTTTGTTTTTTCCCCCGGTTAAAAACAACTTCCCTTCTGAAGCCTCCCCGGGTTGCAGCGTGTCTTCTCTTTGAAACTCCGACTTTGCCCTTGACTCTTGCATTGTTTTTTCAGCGCAGGGATTGCCCAATTTTCTAGCTACCGGTGGGCAGGTAGCACCTGCCTGAATTGGAAACGGTGGGTGACGGAAGGTTTTGAGTGGCTGCACCACCCCAGGGCCCCCAGCCGCCCCTGGCAGCAGCAGAAGCCTACTGTGTGGCTCAGGACGACAACAGCTCCTGTTCGTTCAAGTGCTTTCTTGTGCCAGGCTCCATTGTCCCCATCTTACAGGTGAGGAAACCAAGGCCCAGAAGCGTTATGCATCATGCTCGGACGTGGAAATTCAAGGTGCAAACACAGGGAGTCTCGCTTCAGAGCCACCGTGCTCCTGCTGTGTCCCAGCTCCATGACCTCCCTGCCAGGGCCTAGAACAAACTCTCAGAGTTGAGTTCTTCCAGTGCAACAGTCAACATTTTTCATTGCGGTGCCCACACGAAGAGGCAGCTGTGTTGTGAAGTGCCATCAAATTACTGGCAGAGCCTGGGTGTGCCCTGTTCATAGGCGCCCCCTGAAGTTACACCCTGGGATCGTCATGGCTGTGTGCCCCTCGCCCTTTTGGAACCCCTGACAGTGGTCTCCTCTCCTGTGCAGCACAGAGCATTTACAATGGGGTAGGTGGTGACTGTCTCCTGGTCCCCAGCTTAATGCTCTTTTTGCCCAGTTGACAATACAAATTCTATATCTGGCGCTGAAAGCTTCCCATGTCCCCCAAACTACTGTTAAACCCTGCCCCCAAAATACACCCACATGGCCCCTGCACACACAGACACTTTTCACCCTACCCTACACCAGATGCCTGCGTGGTCTGGAAGGAAGGGTACAGGCTTTGATTCGGGTACAGTGAGGGCTTCACCCCCAGGTGAGGGTAAGACCTACAGGTGTGCCTGTTTCGGCACCAGGCGCCTACAGTGCGGTAAATGTTATGAGACCCTGGCTACCCTCCCCGCCCACTTACGCTCTCCTGCCCTGGGTCCTGGAGCCCTGGCTCTGGGATTCATTCGCTTAGCAGACGGGGCCGTGTGTGTTGGTGCCCTGTGCATGCAGCCTGGTGGGACACCACACACACACACACACACACACACACACACACACACACACACACACACGCACGCACAGGCAGACTCCACTTAGCTTGGCTCTTCAGCATGACTATAACCTAGTATGTCACCATGCTCTGCGAATACACAGGGCCACCAGAGTCTACCTGGGATTGGGTAGAGGAGAGGACATCTCCGGTGGTCCCAAGGGGAGGAGACAGGGTTGAAAGGAGGGAAGAACAGCAACATAAGATATAGCCCAGGCCCAGAATGGCCCGTAGTCTGTGGTGGTCAGAGGCCCCTTAGAGGCGCTGTTGACTTCCCAAAGACCACGTGGAAACACAGGAGGGTGCAGGTAACTCCACCGAGTCTGTGGGTCCTTGGGCCGATGCTGAGCCTCCTCTAAGCCCCTCTGGCCTTCCGCACCTGTCCTGCTGCAGCTGTGTAGCGCTGCACCACGGGGCCAGCCCATCCGAAGCCTCCCTCCACACCCCTGCCGGAGCCCTTTTCTTTCCTTCATGCGTCTGTCATAGGCAGCAGTGATTTGTTAATGTATTTGCTTATTGTTCCCCTCCATCTTTGAGGGCGCGGCTCTCCTCCACCATGGCTGATTCGCCGCTTTCCTCTGGGAGTCTGGCCGGGCTGGGAAGGGATGCGGGGATGAGGCCCCCAGGCCTGCTCCCTCCCTCCTGTAAGGATGTCTGCTTTCTCAGCCTGCTTGCCGTGGGGCAGCCTGCTTGCTGCCTTGCCAAGGGTCCAGACCCCTTCCCAGAACACCCAGGCTGCTTCATGCCTGCAACCTGCCGCTGGCAGCAGGTTAGTCCAGCCCCCGGCAGGAAGAACTGCCGGCTGTTCCCTGGCACGCCACACTCATCCTGGCTCGCCACACTTGTCCTGGCTCTCTGTGCTCCCCCGCTGCTATCTCTGTCCACTCACACTGCACGCCCATCCCCTCCTGCTTGGGGGAGTCCCGCTTACACTCCAAGACCTGCCCTGGCCAGCGGCTTCTCTGAGAAGTGCCCAGACGTGGCTAGACAGACGCTCTCGTCCCCCTGCACTTATCCTGAGGGCGAGGCCTCGCCAGCCCATCCTCCTGCATGATCGGGGACAGAGGGGGTCAGTGTAGCTCCCCTCCGCTGCATGTGGTCACTGTTGGGAGGACAGAAGGACAGAAGGACAGAAGCAAAGGGATGCACGATGCGAAGCTGGAAGGAAGAGCAATTCATCCTGAGGGGCGGCCCTGCGAGGGTGGCAGACATCGTGGAACAGAGTCCTGGGAGAAAGAGCTCCTGGGACGAGCGGAAGAGGCCGTGGACTTGATAGATGAGGATAACAGGGCAATGCAAGTCCGGGCACCAGCAACAGCAAGACCGACGTCTTGGGGGTGTGGAAGGGGAGCTGTTTTTTCTTTATGCGTTGGGGAAGGAGGACATTAAAGCTGGAAAATGAGCAGGAGTCAGGAGTCACAGTGCCAGGATTAGGGCTAGGTGAGCTCAGGGGCTGAGATGCGGAGTCCAGAAGCCTCTCTGAGGGCTCGCTCTGCACTTCCTGACCCTGGGAGAGGCATCTCCTTTCACGTTTGCCCCTGGGTGCCCCCGCCACCGCCTCCTCCCAGAACCAGCCAGCCCTGGGAGTCGGGCACTGGGAGCACAGAAGCCAGGCCAGGCTGTGACTCGGGTCAGGGGCAGTGGGGCCTGGGGATTCCTGGATGCGCCCAGAAATGGCCACGTGTACAGCAGCCACTTGGGCTGTGACTCGGACCTGAAGGTGCAGGGCCGCCCAACCCCACACAGGACGGGCGGGGCTGGAGGAAGGGGCCTGGCTTCATCTGTGTTGACAGAGGGTCAGGGGTAGGAGACTTCTGTCTCTGTTTAGAGGCTGTTTGGTTTGCTGTTGCTATGAGGCAAGCAATGGAAACATTTGGGAAATCGATCCCTGAGGGAAAGAATTTCCACTACGTGCAGAACAAGTGAGACTTCAGGGAAGGAAGGCAGGACAGGTGCTGGACAAGTGCACAAGTGGGTGAACTGTCTAGGGCCAGGCACGCTGCCTGGCACACAGCAGGTGGGCCCCAAGCATTCACCTCTTTCATGTGTTTCGTTAAGAAAACGTTTCAAGTGTGGACACACTGCAAATCAAGGAAGTCAGAGAGGAAATTCAGAACACACATTCTCCTTATGGAAATGAAATTGTTTAGGGATCTATGCCAAGAATAATGTTAAAAAATTCAGAATCATTGGTCAGCTCCTTAATCGGACACTAAACTTTGCTCTGTAAAAAATAATGACAAACACAATCATAACTTCCAACTACAATTACTTTCATGGATCTTATTTTGATTGTCGCAGAGGAGATGCTGGAGCCATTACTATTTAGAGACTCTACTGGTAGACCAAAACCAGCCAGGAAAGTGGCAAGAAAATGAAGCAGTGAAGTAATTTTAATTTGGTTATTTTTTAGATAGTTAGTGTAGCACATATTGTCAGTGCATGCTACTAATCCAGAAGGTTAAAGCAGCTGTCCCTAAGTTGCATAATTTCACCATCACCCACAAGCAGACATTGCTATCAGTTTCCTATGCATTCTTCTCAAGACATTCAGTAAATTTAGAATCAGTTATATATGTTCATATTACTTCTATTGTATACTAACAATAGCATATACTTTATCTTCTTATTTGTACTTAACATGGAGACTTCACTTAAGTTGAACAACTTTACTTATCGTGGAAATATTTTCCTATCAGAAAATCAGAGATGCCCTTTCTTGTTAATAGCAGCCTGTTTTCCAGTGAAAGGATGGCCCAGGATTTCTGTGTCTGGCATCTGGCAATGGACATTTAGGCTGCTTGCAATATGGCTTCAGAATAGGGATTGGCACATGTGTCTTTCACACAAGTGTACAATGATCTTTCACATCCATCTCATTATCTGCAGGACAAACAGCCGAGGGTGGCATTGCTAGCACGGACCCTCCTGCCCCAGCGTCAGAATCCCAGGGCTGTCACTATTTTCACCTGCCCTTACACCTGCCCTGAGGGAGCACAAGTGGCCATTTCCTTGAATGTAAGCAGGACTGTCAGTTGGAGTTTATGCAACACTCGTGTTGTTCAAAGTATTTTAGCCTAATTACAGAGAAAGGCATTTGCTTAGGGCTGGCTTCTGGTGAGCAGGACTGGGTGACAGGCGTCAGGAGTGTGAGCTCTTGTCCAGGATATGCCATCACAGCCTCTGTGACTTCGACCAGGCAATGTCCTTCCTTCTCCGGCTTTAGTATCCTCTGTAAAGCGAGGGACTGGACAGGCCATCCCAAGTCCCCAGGCCTGAGAAACACTGCTCCTCAAGGACCTGCAGGGCAAACAGGCTGGGACGTGGGGATAGGTCTGAGCCTGTACCTGGACCAGGAAGCAAAGATGGCAGCAGGCTGGTGAGGAAATGAGGGACACAGGAGAGGCCAAGGGGCAGGCCTGGAGCATGGCACGGTCCCCGATCACAGCTGTAGGGGGTGCCAGTAGAGCCTGCAGCTCCCAGAGATGGGCCCAGTTTTTATTTTCTTTCATTCATACTTTCTTCCTGTGACTCAAGAGAATATCCAAAAATTAAGAATTTTGACTCAAGACAAAATCTTTGTATTTGACTGCTGATAAATACCTAGCCTAAGCCAGAAAGTCAGCAGCACTTTGGGGTCCCAGCTCTACTGCTGCAGCCTTGGCGCTATTACTGAAGGCCCTGAGCCTTTCTCCTCCTTGGAGATCCTTCAGTTGGAGCTGGAGGTAGATCAGGAAGCTTGGCAGAGAACTGGGATGAACTACTGATTTCCTTGTGGATTAGGGGCCTTCTTCCTGCAGATGGAGAAGCAGTTCTGAGCTTTGTCAGGAGAACCCACCAGAGCTTGCATAGATCTGCATTCTAACCTGGTCCCACCCTTTCTCACCCTGGGCCTTGATTTCCCCATTTGAGAGCTGGTGGCTTGGCAGGTGTTGCCCAGTTGATCTCTCAGTTTCCTGGGTTTGTTGAAAAGCGCTGGCTGACTAGGCCGGCGATGCCCCTTGAACCAAAACAAAGGCCATTCCCCACCTGGTTGTGCACTTGTTAGAAGTGGACTTTAGCTCAGGGCCCGAACCCCGTAACAACAAAACAAACAGTCAAAGCTGAAGCGTTTACCCTCCTTCCACCTACGTTTTGCGCACGGCCTTGAGCGTAGGAGCAAAACAAACTTATTTTGAACACCAACCTCCCAGCACGGCGAGCTGCCAATCATTAACCTCCTGGTCCAAGTGGCGCGGCCAGCGCCCTTCATAAGGGGCGCGCTGTACCCAGAGAGCATCGGCCACTGCCTCCTACCCAGCGAGCATCGGCCACTGCGCTACCGCCTCCCGCCCAGCGAACATCGGCCACCGCTACTTGCCCAGAAAGTATCAGCCACTGCCTGCCACCACCTGCCCAGAAAGCATCAGCTCCTGCCTGCCGACCCCTCTCGGAGATGCTCGTGGTTCCCGCTGCCGGTGCCGGGCGGCTTCTGCTGCTGCTGGCTGTTCAGGTCGGCGTGGCGGCCGGCGCTCCCCAGCCGTGGCGCTGTGCGCCCTGCTCCGCTGAGAAGCTCGCGCTCTGCCCGCCAGTGCCCGCCTCGTGCCCGGAGCTTGCCCGCCCGGCCGGCTGCGGCTGCTGCCCGACGTGCGCCCTGCCGCTGGGCGCTGCGTGCGGCGTGGCCACTGCGCGCTGCGCCCGGGGACTCAGCTGCCGTGCGCTGCCCGGGGAGCCGCGTCCCCTGCATGCCCTCACCCGCGGCCAGGGCGCTTGCATGCCGGAGCCGGACGCCTCCGCGCCCAGCACCGAGGCCACAGGTACCACTGTCTCCCACCCCCATGTTGCCCCGCCCTGGGACAGATGAGTGAGTCTGAGGCCCAGCAGGGGCTTGTCCGAGCTTGCAGCCAGAGCCTGCAGTGGGGAAAGGAGCTGAAGGCATTGCATGGTCTTGACAGGAAATACCCTAGGAGAGGAAGGGAGAGAGGCCCAAGGGCGCATGCAGATTAGAGGGGAGTTGGGGAGAGAGCTCCCTGCCTGCAGCCCAGCGATCTCTGGGGATCCGACAATAGGCGTGCAGAGATGTGGGGGGGCTGCCCCAGCGGTGGGGTGCCACCCTGCAGGCCCTGCCTTCCTCCCTGCCCCAATGGCTGGAGTATCCAGGAAGGCCTAAGATGGGAATCTCTCCCGCTGGCCTCCCCAGGAGGTCTTTGGGACATCCTTTGTAATATACATCCTGTGGATACGGTATGTGCTTCCCAGATGTTTACAGAACATAATGTGAAAGTTTAGGCTAAAAACTTCGCTTCCATTCATTGCCATAGAAAAACAATGTTTGATGTGTATGTTGCCCCTAAGAACTTGACAATCAGGTTCTTTCCTGAATTTAAGCAGTGATTTGTTTGTAGTGGGAAGCAGAGGAAATGCCTCTTTCTCTACTCCAGCCCCCTGTCTCCTCATCTGGGCTGGTAGCACGTCCTGTGTGATTCTTACAGGACTCAGGGCTTCCACAGCCTGACAGGAATGTGTGTGGGAGCGAGTGACTCTGCCAGGGAGGGCATGGGTTTTCCTGTGCATTCTCTGCCTTTCAGAGTAGATGAAATGGAGTTGTCTCAGTGATCTGCAGAGGAGATGGGTTTCCGCAGGGGGTCCCTTAGGGCCACTTTTGTATGATTCTGTCCATGCACCTTTGGACTCTATCTGTAAGATGTGTGGGGATCCCCTTCTCCTCTTGGGGGGAGGGGATTGCAGAGAAGTCATTTAGTATGCAGGAAGGCAGGGCCCCCAGCAGAGGAGAGGCTAGGGCTTTGGGTCAGGAAAGCTGCTCTCGAGAGACCCCACTTCTGGATGAACTCTACCACTTGTTCCTGGGGGATTAGTAAAATTCCCATTTTAAAGATGGATAAGCTGAAGTTCCAAGGCTCCCCAACAGTGAGGGTTAGGCATTGAACCTTAATCCTTGGCTAGTTTAGGGTTTTCTCCAGCCTTGGCCAATATGTACCTTACGCCCCTCTCTTGCTACTTTAGAAGTGAAAACACATGGCACCCTGGCCAGACTCTGAAAATTACTGTTGTTCAGAAGAGAAGTGATATTGCTGTTGGGTCATCACTCTTTCCGGAAACCGTTAGAAGGTTTTTAAACAGAGAGTTAACAGAAATTGGGTTGATGACCGGGGCCATCCTTACATCCCAGCTTGGTTTGAGGGAAGGAAGTGACTTCACGGGGGCCAAGTGCAGATGCTTTGGGAGGGCTCATGGGTCTGTGGCATTTCCTTTCCAGAGGCAAAGAGCCCTGCAGCCCTGGAGAATGTGTCCGCTGAGAGCACAGAGATGACAGAAGAGCAGCTCCTGGAGAATTTCCATCTGATGGCCCCTTCCAGCGAGGATCGGCCCATCCTCTGGAACGCCATCAGCACCTATGAGAGCATGAGGGCTCGCGACGTTGCCAACATCCAAAAATGGAAGGTGAGCCCCCGAGTAGGTGGCGGGAACTCTCCTGTTGGAGACTGTAACTTGAATTGGACGTGACAAGTGGGCCTGGTCCACTCCTTCTTGGTCCTTGCACCCTGGAAAAAAATCACCATTTTCCCCTAAACCCAATAGTCATTTCTCAGCTTAGCTTTGTCAAGCTGTTAACACAAGGGCTTTCAGGAGACGAGCCCCCGGATGCAAAGACAGTGCAACTCCTGCTGTGTACCCTTAGATAGGTTACTTCATGTCTCTAGCTCATCTCTAAAGTAAGGGTGTCAGAGCACTGAGTGACATTATCCCAAAGCTTAGCACAAGGTCCCAACCACTCCTCCCAGCCCCTGCTGTATCATTTGTCTCCTTTAAAAAAATTGTTATAAACTATACATAAGACTTACTGGTTTAACCATTTTAAAGTACAGGTTTATGTGGCATTAAATACAGTGACAGTATTCTGCAAACATCACGAATATCCATCTCAGGAACGTTTTCCTTTTCCCATACGGAAGCTCTGAATTCATTAAACATCAGCTCCCCATATCTTAATTAACAGTCTGTTTTCACTTCTACCACTTGATGGCGACAGAGAATCAAAGTTGGAGCAATTTGCGTTCTCTTGAGGGGAAAAAAAAATAAGGCTTTTTCCTTATTATGCACACTCAGAAAATATGCACGCCCAGAAAAGCGGAGGATGAAACTATTTTCTGGACACTTCAAAATTTCATCTGGAAATGATGACAAATGAAGTAAAGTTAATTCTTATTTCAAATTATCCAGATGAATGCCTTGATCCTCACTCAATTTTGGTTTATGTAAAATAACCTTGTAGATTGCAAAGGAAAGTTGTTCAAAATCTAGAAAGCTCTTCTGCTAAATTCTCCATTCAGAGAGCTTTGACCACCCTCCTTTCAACCTGAAGGCTGGCTTCAAAACTATTTGGCAGGTGGCAGGAGGAGTTGGGAAGAGTTTTGCTGTGTCATTCAGGCTCTTGCTAGGGGAAGTCTCTGTGTAGATGTGTGGAGAGTGTTAAGTGAGGGAGAGAATGGTGTTCCCATCCTCTATCTTAGCAACTCAAGACAGAGACTCACCACAGGTGGGAACATGAGGCCCCGAGAGGGCAGATCACATGACCTCCGGACCCATGGCCAGGTCCTGGGGTCACTCTTCCACCTGTCCCCAGCCCAGACAATGCCTCTTCAGTCAGTGGTAATGTAGGCTGATAATTCCCTTTCTCTTGTCATTTGTCCTAATGTCAAATTGTTCTCTTAGGAACCCTGCCAGAGAGAACTCTACGAAGTGCTGGAGAGGTTAGCCAAGGCACAACAGAAAGCAGAAGAAATCTACAAATTTTATCTGCCAAACTGCAACAAGAATGGATTTTATCACAGCAGACAGGTAGGTGGCCTCGCCAGCATGCGTCCTCATGGGGATGGGGACTGTTGCCCTCCATCCCTGCAAAGCCGTGGTCTTTCATGGCAAAGAATGTCCAGTCCCAAATGTACATCAAAACTGGTCATATTCAGGAAGATCCACCCTCTGGGAACCAGGAACAGATAGCCCAAGATAGCCTATCGAACAGGGCCATATATCACAGCCAGAGCAGGAAAACCCACAGTGGACTGGGAACCCTGGGGCTCAGCGTCAGCTCCGTCACTGGGCAAGCCACAGAGGGGGAGGACTTTCACAGGCCTCCCAACACTTGGGATGTCCGTGTCCTCTCTTATAACAAGAGAGGAAGGGAACAAACTTAGGAAAGCAAGTATATGTTTAGATGTCACTTACTTTTTTGCCCCCCACAAAGAAAAAAGAACTCTATAATAAAACACAATAGCATTTTTGTGGCTTCCCAAATAATAAATGAGATGAAACAAACCAAGGCTTGATTTTAAGGAGCACTTTAGGACTCAGCGAAGTATGAGTTCTGTGGATTTCATTGGGGGAAACTGAGGATTAGGCCCTGCTTTATAACAGACAAGGAATAGTGGGTCACACATGGGACATGTTCCCTCTGGGCCTGGGCTCCTCCCCGTTGGGGCCATGAAGCAGACACCTGTGCACACGCAGTACCGATTAGTATATAGGTGAAGTCATTATCACGGGTGCCACTTGCCCACTGTCTCCATTCCACAATGAGAACCGGGAGGGTGCTGGATTTGCCTGCATCAGGGGTAGCTGCTGGCACGGCTCATCCCCTCGGCTTGATGTTGCAGCACTCGGCTGCACTGAGACGAGAGCCAGCCATAGCTCCGCTTTCCCCATCAGCTCCTCACCTGCTGCTCTTGACCTTGGTCCTGTCTTTGCAGTGTGAGACGTCCATGGACGGAGAGGCAGGGCTCTGCTGGTGCGTCTACCCTTGGAGTGGGAAGAAGATCCCAGGGTCTCTGGAGGTCAGAGGGGACCCCAACTGCCACCAATATTTTAATTTGCAAAACTGAAAAGAGATGCAATAATGTTCCCTCACATGAAATATTTAAGTATATTGTGTATTTATACTCTAGAACACACACATTTTTATACATGTATATGTATATATAGAAACTACTTTTTATACTCTACATATTACTTGATATATAAAGCTGTTAGTTTATTTATTCACTGTAAGTTTATTTTTTTCTACAGTAACTTGTACTGTTAATTTGTATATCATGAAATACTTCTTACCACATTGTGTGTAAATATGTGTATTTCAGCTCTCCCAAGCTCATGCTTCTGTTTTTAAAGAGCTTGGAAAAATACTGCTTAGAAAATGCAAAATCGAATATTAGGCAGTGATTTCCCAATCAATTTAAAGGAGAGCAGTTAACTCATATATTCCATGATCCACGTATGATGTAAATTTGCAGGGAAAGTGAAAATGTT
>VSMD01087708.1:0-16212 GCA_008750895.1 Mirza zaza
GCATTGAATCTCCCAGGGGTCCTCTGAGCTTCTTGAACTTGTATATCGAGATTTTGAGCAAGGCCTGGGAAATTTTCCTCTATTATATCTTCAAATAGCTTGTCGAACCATTGAGTGTTGTCTTTTTCCCCTTCTGGTAACCCTATGACCCTCACATTAGGTTTCTTCACATAATCCCACATCTCTTGTAGGCTTTGCTCTTTTCTCTTGTTTCTCTGCTCTATCTCTGTGACTGATTTATTTAATTGGAAGGTGTTATCTTCAATCTCTGAGATTCTTTCTTCTGTTTGATCTACCCTGTTCTTGAGACTTTCCACTGTATTTTGTAGTTCCCTGAATTGATTCTTCATTTCTAGGAGTTCAGTTAAACTTTTCTTCATTGTGTCAATTTCTTTAGTGAACTTTTGTTCCAGGTCCTGGAGGCTTTTTGTGGTTTCTTTGTGTTGGTTATGGAGTTGTTCTTGCAGGTCGGTGAATTTTCTTATGATCCTCATTCAGAATTCCTCTTCTGTTATTTTGGTTGCCTAATTTTGGTTGGTGTCTGTTTCTAGGGGGCTGGTGCTCCTTTTTGGGGGTGTGTTTTTCGTTTGGTTCTTCATATTTCCGGAGTTCCTTCGCTGATTTCTTCCCATGTCGATCAGTGGTTGTTTCTTTCCTTTAGGTTTTTGTTTTGGTAATCACACGCCTTGTTTAGTTTCTGAGCCGGTAGGTAGTGTCTGTGGGTGAGAATTGACCACTCCCTGTATAATGAGTCAGTAGGTGCTGTGAAAAGTGTTTGCAGGATGTCCTCCCTGTCAGTAGGTGGTGCTTGCTTGGAGGAACAGGCTACGCTGTTGTTTTTGTGTCCTGTTATCAGCTCTTGTTCCTGTAGAGAGGCACTCTAGTGTCTCAGGTGGTCGGTGCAGCCCTGGGACTTCCAGGTGTGTCCTTTTCTTCCCCTCAAGGAGGGCTGGTCTAGGAGAGAGTCTGGTAGGAGCTGGGTTGGGTAAGCCTGCTTTCAGGCACCACCAATGCCATTAGCAGGGGTCAAAGTTCTGTTCTCTGCTTCCAGGAAAAGCTGTCAGGGAGGGGCTGGAATGGCCCCACTCAGTCAGAAAGTCTGCGTGTGGGGGTGGGGCTGTCTGAGACCCGCAGTCCAGAGTGGGCATTGCTTCTTTCCACCCTCCCCTACTCCGAGGCTACTCCTGGGCCTCTGCCAGCAGGCCAGACCACATGCCACCGGGCCTCCCCTGACTGTGATGCCGGCGGGGAGGTTCCCTTTGCAGGAAAGTCACCTGGGCTGGGCTCACGGCCTCCCTTTGGTAGGAGGGTTGCCCTCTAAGACGTTGATCTGCCCCCGAATGCACACACACCTCAGTAGGCTGTTTACGTATATCCCTTCTGTGTCCCGGGCAATGGGAGACCTTGATGCACAAGATCTGGTCTGCAGGTCTGACTTCTGGGCCCCAGAGTTCAAACTATATCCCCACCAGGGAGAGGAGTGCCAGTCCCAATTTACTCACAGGGAGCCCAAGCTGGGTCTATGTCTCTCAGCCTCAGGGTCTGGCCCCGTTTTCCTGGGATCACCATGCCAGCAGCACCTGGGAGGGCTGGCGGATTGGGAGCTCATGGTCCGAGTTCCCCTCAGTCAGCTGTAGGGCCCCAGAAGGGAAGGTCTCATTCCCTGTAGGTGCCTCTGGCTGATGGCTATATTGTCTCTCTGGGCAGCCAAGGGTAGGGTCGGCAGAGGGGAGAATGAGGCAATATGGTGCCTGCCGCAAGGCTCAGGTCTGTGCATACGGAGGTGCCCCGCCAGATTTGGGAGTCTGGTGCCTCGTCCACTACTGGCTTACTGCTCACTGGCGATGGCCGTCTCTGGGCTTGTTTTGGCAGGTCTCTCCACCTGCTAGAGAGCCCACCAGCAGTCCTAGATGCAGGGGAGGGGAAAGGTGATCGATCCACCTACCCTTCCTGCTGGTCTCCGGGCTGCTCTGGCGGTCTCAGCTTCCAGTTCTCCTCCGCAACCTCCTCTAGTGGAGACTCCCGTGGTCTCAGGTACTCCTCCTTCTGACCCTTGTCTGCTGTATGCTTGTCTTCTTTCTTCTTTCTTCTAATTTCTGCTAGAATCTGTCTTTTCTGCAGAGACACTGTCTGGCGGTGTTCCTCGTCCACCATCTTGATCCACCCCCGATGTTGAGCATTTTTTTATATGTTTGCTAGACATTATTGTGTGTTTTTTAGAAAAGTTTCTATTCATTTCTGTTGCCCATTTCTTGAAGTGGTTGTTTGATTTTTTCTTGTTAATTCTTTTGAGCTCTAGATAGATTCTTGTTATCAAACCTTTATCGGAAGTGTAGAGAGCAAATATTTTCTCCAATTCTGTAGGTTGTCTATTTGCTCTAATGATAGTTTCTTTGGCTGTGCAGAAGCCTTTTAATTTGATCAGATCCCATTTGTTTATTTTTGTTGCTGCGGTGATTGCTTTGGGGGTCTTCTTCAAGAATTCTTTGCCTAGGCCAACGTCTGAAAGGGGTTTCCCAACATCTTCTTCTAGGATTCTTAAGGTTTCATGCCTTTGGTTTAAGTCTGTTATCCATCTTGAGTGGGCTTTTGTGAGAGGTGAGAGGTGAGAGGTAGGGATACAGATTCATTCTTTGGCATGTGGCTAACCAGTTTTCTCAGAACCATTTAGTGAAGAGAGATTCTTTTGCCCATTGTATATTTTTTTTCTGCTTTATCAAAGATTAGGTTACTGTATGTAGATAGTTTCATCTCTGGAATCTCAGACCTATTCCAAATATCGATGCTTCTGTTCTTGTGCCAGTACCAGGCTGAAATAATTATTATTGCTTTATAGCTCAGCTGGATGTCTCCTGACGAAGATTGATGCCTCCCAGTTTGTTCTTTTTACTTAAGCTTGGTTTGGCTATATGAGGTTTTTTCTGGTTCCGTACAAAGTGAAGAATTATATTTTCTAGATCTGTAAAGAATGCCGATGGTACTTTGATGGGGATTGCATTAATTCTGTAGATCACTTTAGGTAATATTGACATTTTAATGATATTGATTCTACCAATTCATGAACAAGGTAGATTTTTCCATTGGTTTACATCTTCTACAATTTCTTTTTTTAGTGTTTCATAGTTCTCCTTGTATAAATCTTTCATATCTTTCGTTGAATATATTCCTAGATATTTAATTTTCTTCAGGGGTATAGTAAAAGGTATTGCATTTTTGATTTGAGTTTCAACTTGACGGTTCTTGGCATGTATGAATGCCTCTGATTTGTGTACATTGATTTTGTAACCTGAGACTTTACTGAATTCATTTATCAAGTCTAGGAGTCTCTTGGACGAATCCATGGGGTTTTCTGGGTATAATATCATATCATTGGAGAAGAGTGAGAATTTTGATCTCATCTGCATCCACTTGGGTGCCCTCAATATCCCTCTCTTGCCTGATTACTATAGCTAGGACTTAGTGCACTTTGTTGAATAGAAGAGGAGATAGTGGGCATCCTTGTCTAGTTGCAGTTCGAAGTGGGAATGGTTTCAGTTTTTCCCCATTCAATATGATATTGACTGTTGGTTTGTCATAAATGGATTTGATAATTTTAAGGTATGAGCCACCTATGCCTATTTTGTTAAGAGTTTTTTTTATTTATCATAAAGGTGTGTTGGACTTTGTCAAATGCTTTTTCCGCATCTATTGAGAGAATCATATGGTCTTTGTTCTTGTTTTTATTTATGAGGTGAATTGCATTTATAGAGTATGTTGAACCAGCCTTGCATCCCTGGAATAAAGAAGCCCACCTGGTCATGGTGAATTATTTTTTTTGATGTGCTGCTGAATTCTGTGTGCTAAAATTTTGTTCAGGATTTTTGCATCTATATTCATGAGGGATATTCGTCTACAATTTCTTTTTTTGTTGCGTCCTTTCCTGCCTTTGGTATCAATGCAATATTGGCTTCGTAGAATGAGTTAGGAAGGATCCATCCTTCTCAATGTTTTGTAATAATTTCTGTAGTATTGGTATGAGTTCACTTTTGTATGTTTGGTAAAACTCTAAAGTGTAGCCATCTGGTCTGGGACTTGTCCATTTGGAGAGGTTGTTAATTAATGCTCCAATTTCTGCACTTGAGATTGGTCTATTCAGGAATTCTGTTACCTTCTGGGTGAACTTAGGGAAGTTGTATGAATCCAGGAATTTGTCCATTTCTTCCTCCTTATGAAGATTTTGGGCATATAGTTTTTTATAGTAGTCAAAGATAATGTTTTGTATTTCTGTGGTGTCTGTTGTAACCTCTCCTTTTTCATTTCTTATTGAGCTTATTAGAGTCCTCTCCCTTTGAGTTCATGTCAATCTAGCAAGAGGGCTATTAATTTTGTTTATCTTTTCGAAAAACCAGCTTCTGGTTTTGTTGATTTCCGTATAATTCTCTTGTTCTCCATTTCCTTTATTTAGTTCTGTGTTGATCTTAGTTATTTCTTTTCTTCTACTAGGATTGGAATTGGCTGCTCTTCTTTTTTCAATTCTTTGACTCTATCCATTAGGTTGTCAGTACTTAATCTTTTTGTTTTTTGATGTGAGCATTTATTGCAATTAGTTTTCCTCTCAGGTATGCTTTTGCTGTATCCCACAGGTTTTGGTAACGTGTCTCTGTTATCATTTTGTTCGAAGAAACTCTTGATTTCCCTCTGAATTTCCTCTTTGACCCAATAATTCTTCAATAATAGATTATTTAGTTTCCATGACTTTGTGAAACATTGAGTGTTTCTATAGGAATTGAACTCTAATTTTATACCACTATGGTCAGAGAAGACACATTGTATAATTTCTATTTTCTTGAATTTTTTGAGATATGATTTGTGGCCCAGTATGTGATCAATTTTGGAGGAGAATCCATGGGCAGCTGAGAAGAATGTAAATTCAACTTTATTTGGGTGGATTGTTCTATATAGATCTGTCAGTCCTTTTTCATCAAGAGCTCTGTTTAAGCCCATTATTTCTTTGCTTATTTTCGGTTTGGAGGATCTATCCAGTTCATTCAGTGGAGAAGTCCCATGCTACTATGGCAGTATTGTTTAACATGCTGTTTAGATCATACAAAGTTTGCTTTATGTAATTGGGTGCTCCTGCATTGGGTGCATAAATATAAGAATTGTTAAATCTTCTTGTCGGATTTTCCTTTTCACCATTATAAAGTTGCCATCTTTATCCTTTTTTACTTTTGCTATTTTAAAGCTTATGTTATCTGTAAATACTACAGCTACCCCTGCTTTCTTTTGAATTCCGTTTGTTTGGATGATAGTTTTTCATCCCTTGACCTTCAGCTGGAAGGCATCTTTGTGTAGATGTTTCCTTTAGACAGCAGATACTAGTCTTGTGGATTTTTATCCACTCTGTGAGTCTATGCCTCTTCAGAGGATAGTTTAAACCATTTACATTTTTTAAGAGTATTGAAATTGGAGGAAGATTTCCATTCATATTGTTGGGTGAAGTCCTGTTGCTTTGACTTACTCCTTTAGCCATCATGCGGTTCAAGTTCTAGCCTTTAATTATTTGAAGATTTTACTTTGAGGAGTGTCTATTGCCCTGTTCGGTGTGGAAGGGAGGTCTGAGAACTTCCTGTAGGGTTGGTCTGGTCTTTACAATTTCTTCAGTGATTGCTTGTCTGAGAGGACTTTATTTCTCTCTCATAGATGAAACTTAATTTTGCTGGATAAAGAATTCTAGGTTGGGCTTTATTCTGTTTTAGAAGATTAAGGATAGGTACCCAATCCCTCCTGGCTTATAAGGCTTCAGATGAGAAGTCTGTTGTTAGTCTGATAGGCTCTCCTTTATAGGTCATTTGCTGCTTTTGTCTCTCTGCACGGAGGATTGTTTCTTTCACGTTCACTTTGGTCAGCCTAATAACCACGTGACGAGGTGATTTCCTTTTCACATTGAGTCTCCCAGGAGTTCTGTATTTTTCTTATATTTGGATATCAAGATTTCTTGCCAGGCCTGGCATATTTTCCTGCAGTATTCCATGAAATAAGTTTTCCACCTTTTGTGAATGTTCCTCTTCCCCTTCCAGAATCCCAATCAATCTGAGATTCGGCTTTTTAAATAATCCTACACTTCCTGTAAACTTTGGTCTTGTCTCTTGTTTCTGTGTTCCTTTTCTTCCTCTGATTCATTTAGCACATAGGCATAATCTTCAAGCTCTGAGATTCTTTCCTCTGCATGTTCCATCCTGTTCTTGATGCTTTCTACTATATTATAGAGTTCCTTGATTGTTTCCTTCATTGCCAGAATTTCTGTTTGGTTTTTCTGAATAATTTCTATTTCTTCGGAGAATTTTTCATTCATTTCTTGTATTGTTCTTGTGGTTTCTCTATGTTGGGTTCCTATTTTCTCTTCAATTCCATTGAGTTTTCTAATGATCTGTATTCAAAATTCTTCCTCCATCAGTTTAATCATGTCATGTAAGTTGTTGTCAGTTGATGGAGCACAAGTATTTTCTTTTGGAGATGACTTTTCTCTCTGCTCCTTAATGTTTCCTGTAATCTTTCTCTGGTTCTTTCTAATCTGGGTGGTTTATTGAGGATTGGAGGTGCAGGGACTGGATTATGAGCTAAATTCTGGGATTCCAAAGGAATGATCCTTGGCAGATCTGGGGATATGTGCTCTGGTCCTGTATCATCTTAGAGGAGTTTGAGCCTGTTGGGTTATCTGTGCCCTGTTGTCTTCACTGTCTTTAAATAGAGATTAATGAGATTGTATTCCTTGCTTAGACTCCCAGGAGTTGGATCACTCTTGTGTGCGTGACTCCACTAACAACTACTAGTATGAGGTGGGAGGCACTGTGATGAGCTATGAGGTTACTCTCTCTTTTTGTTGCTTGTGGTTTGCGTGGGGTGATTTGTTATCAAGCTATTCCAATACCTTTGTAATGAACTCCAAACCCCTATATGTGATAAACATGAATCCCAGTCTTTGAGGAGTGTCATGCCTCTCCCAGAGGTTCCTTGAGCCCTGTTACCTATTTAGATGGGGCGAGATAAGCAACAGGTATTGGCAAGCCTAAGAGAGCATACTTCAGAGGATGCTTGATCTGTGGCTAGGGGGAGCTGCTAAAAAGTTATTCAGAGGTCTTTTGCTGCTTATGTGCGGCAGCTCCTGGTGGAAGGTGTCTTTTGGTGCAATTGCTAGAGATTCTGGTTGAGATTTTCCTTCCCAGAACACAATCCTGTAATTTGGCAACTGCTTGGGTACCAACGGCAAGCCCTTGTATTCTGCTTTTATCAGATGATCCAAACCAACATGCTGTAGCAGGGCATCAACTCCTGTTACTCTGCCCTTCCAAGGATGGAGTTTACCTGGTTGGTATGAAGTAAAAGCCCCAGGGCTGTTGAAGAGGCCCTGCCCAGGGCTGCTGTGGAACACAGAACAGAGATCGACCTGCCTGGATGCTCTGCTCCTTCATATGAGGTGACAGGCTCTTCCCGATGAAATACCAGTGTCCGGGCTGCAGACAAGGACCTTCTGCAACCCAGAAGGGTCTTAGCCCTAAAAGTGGTCTCCCTCACCACTCTGTGCTTCCAGGACTGGGGCTGATCCTTTGGCTGGACGAAGGCCCTGTCTACCAAGTCACATCCAGGATATGGGCATGGGTCTCAGCTTGGATAGAAGTCTGGAGAAGCTGTTACTAAACGCTTTCAGGGGAGGAATCTGGCCCTTTGATGAAAAACAGGCCAGCAGTGGATAATAAGCAAGAAGAGGTAGCAGTCCAACTTCTGGTTGCAGCTTGAAAAATGGCTTTTTTCACTAACCTGCCCAAGGGCAGAGTCTGTATCTTTGGACAGAAACACCCAGCCCAAACAAACACAGGAAAACACAGGAAAGTGTGGGTGGTATTGTTGTCCCTGGTCACAGTTGGAAAATCGCTCTCCTTCCCAATCCCACCCTGCTAGGGCAAGATCTGTTCTTTAGGCACAAAACACAGGCAGCTGCGTGGAATGGGGGACAGCCTGACCTCACTGGGAGGCACCGCCTAGACAGCAATCTCTCTCCCTCTTCCACCCCCTCACCGGTGGGACTTGAGCCACTGGGGTCCGCCAGGAGCCTCCTCGGAGGAGCGAGCTCCCTGCCTCTTCTGCTCCCTCACCGGCGGAGCTTGAGCCGCCGAGTCCACCAGACAACTCAGTCAAGAGAGCGACCCCTCTCACTTTTCTGCCCCTTCAAAGGCGAGGCGCGAGCTGCTGGCGGGTACAGACCTCCCAGCCACGGGGCGGCGCCGGCACTGGCCAGTTCAAATTGCTCTCCGCTCCCGCCTCCTCCCCGCGCTGCCTGGCGCCCGTGGTGCCTCTTCGCGCTGCCTGTGAGGGGGTGGGGCCGCTGAAGGACAAGGCGTCCCCTGTGGGACGGATCACACGGTCCCGGCCACCTGGCCGCCGAGCGCAGCCACCTGCGCTCTAATCCCGCCATACAACTCGGATTCTCGGAACTTCTCGCAAAGCCACTGAGTCACTGTCCTCCTTTCCCCGACACTGCTTGACCCTCATTGCTTCCCTATGAGGACTGAACTCTGATCTTTTTCTTTTGCTAAAAACTCCTTCCTAAGGAGGCCAGCTGGGCCAGGCTGACAAAGGGTAAATTCCCACTAAGCAGCTTTTGTTAACCAAATGAAGCGGTGGTTCACTTCCCAACCTGATTCTGGTGTGGCATTAACATCACCTAAAAGATAAGAAGCCCCTGTCTTAACTCCAGCATCCTACCAGATGCCTATCATAAATTTAAAGCATCTTAAAGCATCCTAGCAGGGGCCTATTATAAATTTAAAATGTCCTCCTGTCTGGACCTCCCAGAGTGCTCACACCCTTATCTTAAAGTAAGCATATCCTTTCTGGTCTTCTAGATAAAGTCTAACTCTCTCAGCCAATTGCCAGCCAAAGAATCTCTAAACCCACCTATAACCTGTAAGCCCCCGCTTCGAGATGTCCCATCTTTTTGGGCCAAACCAATGTATGCCTCTCGTGTATTGATTTGTGACCTTGCCTGTAACCCTTGTCTCCCTGAAAATGTATAAAACCGAACTGTAACCCAGCCACAGGGAGCCCACTTGCTCGAGGCTTCTTGAGAGTGGCTCTGGGTCATGGTCCTCAAATTTGGTTCAGAGTAAACTTCTTTCAAATATTTCAGGGCTTGGATTTTTTCCATCCACACCTGCAATTCCGCAAAGCTGATCCTGTGGGAGCACTACCCGCTAGAGTGATTTAGACCGATTTCTTCACCTCCCACTCTGAGGGTAGAGCCAGGAGGTCATCTCTAATCTGCCATTTTTGACAATGCCCCAGCCGTCTCCCAAATCATTTATTGTTTGTAACTCTTGCCTACAAACTGTAGGATTCTAGAAGATATTTTTTTCCTCATTGTCATTGATTTTATGAGTTTCTTTCAGGAAAAAGGAGGTTTAATTTGGAAGTAACATAATTTGAAATAAAATTAAAGTAAAAAAAATTTAGAAATGCTATTAATAGGCAGATAATTCTGTTGAAGTCATCATAGGTAGATTTAAAAGTCTGTCTTTACAGAATTTCAGACCTTTTCAATTTAAGGAAAGTAGATGCAGAAACATGATGATTTTCTAATCTTACTTATTAGTGTCGGTTGATTATTGAACATCTTGATTTTTAAGTACATTAATATCATGAAGTGACAGAGTAATAGCCTTTCAAAATTATTGTTAGCTTTTCTTTGTTATCGATTAGGCATGCATCCTGCTTCACATTCCTATAGCAACATTCGCTTAATACAATGTCTTCCAAGAGGAATGCTTCAGTGCTACTTTAAGACTAGTAAACCTAGCCCAGAAGTAAATAAAAGAACATCATAATCTCAGTAGTTACAGCTGGAAAATGGAAAATGCAGAGATGTTTGGCAAAGGACAAATATTTAGTAGAAAGAAAATGTATTTTCTGGTTGTGTTGGAGGATATAAGGAAAATGGGAGAAATTTGCAAAAGGTCATGTGGAGAATATATCTTGTTGACTTTTTAAGTAAAGATAAACTTTAAAATGAAAATACTAATATATATCCTTAAGTGTAAATTTTACTTTAAAAAGATATATGATCTTAATTAAATGGGACATTAGAGTTTTATTTAATTCCTTTATATACTTTATCACTCCATTTCCAATCAACTTATGGGAATAGTTACTATTGTGATGATTGAAATCTGATTGAAAATTTTAAATCCATATCTCTCATTTGGATTTAGCTATGGGAAACATGTACCGAAAAGGAGAGGTATCACATTATAGTTTTATAAGGGAAGCTTTAGTATGAGAACATGAATAGGAACTGTTTCAATATGCTTTAATTTTTGACCAGAAAGATCAATTTCGGTGACTTTGGTTTGAGAGTTAAACTGTAATTGGTATTTTAGGCAGACCAGGGATTTTTGCTGGTGTTTTACCAGGAGGGAGATTTGTGGAAGATTAATAAGGGCAGGGAGCTTTATTTTTGAATTAATTGTATAGAGTACATGACACGGAGGTTGGCGTGGTTTGCAACTTAGCTTTGGAAGAGGATCATCATTTATTAGCTTTTTTTTACATTAAAATTTTTAATTTTTATAACAGCTTTATTGTACAAATCAAATAGAAATCTCTCCGTAAAGCTTTCTTTGTTATATGCTTCAGAATGTTACTGTTCTATTTTAAACTTATAGTAAAAATGTGATTTCAGAGTCCCAGGGTTCCAATACTAAACTATATAGTTCTTCCTGAGATAGATGAAATGTTAGGATCAGATTTGTATCAACTTCCAGATTATTGGTTTTCCTCTCACTTTCTTTTTTGACTTTGGAAAAACAGCTGCCAAGGTTGCTTTGAGACCTTTTATGACTTCTTTCACTCACAGACTCAAGTATTTTTGCGCTGACCTTTTTCCCTCTCTCAGGGATGGAGATAACTTGATACTACTAGTCACAAAGAAGGAAATTGAACATCAAGGAGAGAGAAGTAAACTAGAGAGAAGCAATACCAGTGGATTTTAAGTCAAAAAAGAATGGAAATTCCCTCTGGGTATTTTCACACAGAATCGGGTTACAAAAGCAGATAAAAATGTTTTATTGTTTCAGTTTCTTTGTCTGGAGGCATAAAAAGAGCTGAAGAGATGGGTGGGGGGCATAAAGTTGCACTTGACAAACAGCTCTGAGCATCTTGGCAGACTGAATTAGACAGTTGCAGAATGTCTTTTTTCTGCTGAGTTCTCACTGAATTTTGAGCATCTGGGTTTTACCTGAAAGCCCACAGCACACAACTCTGGACAGATTACTGATTCTTTTATTGCTAAGACATTAGTCCTTTTTCCATATTCCCTCAATTATGTATGCCAGAATGAAGGTGCATTCACATAAAAGTCACATGCTTATGAAGCCCGCATTATCTGTGTTACCACCACAAATGATTATTTTTATCATGACATTTATCACTATCTGGCATATTTGTGTTTGTTTGCTCATTATTTGTGTCCTCTCATTAGACAGTAACTCTTATCTCATGCAGAAGAATGCTCATCTTACAAGTCTATATTCTATCAGAGCCATATCACGTACACAGTAGGTGTTAGATGTTGGTTGAATAGGTGGATAAATGAGTCACCCTAAGCAGATATTTTCCAAGGTGAAATAGTGCCCTATCTTCACTTTGCAGAAACTTCTAACCACTATTTGGAGATCTGTCAGGTTTTAGCCTGAAAATGTTGGTTCATGGCACGCTCATTGCTGAAGAATGACCAGACACGCCAAACTCTCACGCAAGCATGAGAATGAGTTATTGAGGACAGAAAGATAGGATTACAGGGCAAGAGCGAGATACAGGTTTATGCAGTGTGGTATGTATGCCACAGATAATGACTGGACTTTTTGTAGAAGCAAAGGGAGAGCCAAAGGAAGGGTACAAAAAGAGAGTGGTTATGGTCTGTGTCTTATTTTATAGTGCCTGGTTCAGAACCTCCCTAGTGGCTCAGACGTCACCATGAAACCACTTTGATTGGACAGTTGGGAGTTGCTTTGCTACACATGCAAGGTGTTCTAGGTCAATTTCTGGACTCTATGGTACCCATGCTGCTTGGGCCATGGCCTAGAGTCCTCTGCATTGTTTTGCAGTTGGCCACCAAGTTCTGATTGGCAGAATCATAGGGTATTTCCTCCTCCCCCAGGTATGGAGAATTGGGCTGGGGCAGGACCCCAATGGGGGCAACAGCACCCACTTTCACCCCTAGGACGCCCGGAATCCCTCGCTGTTCACCTAACAGAGCCATACCTGCATGTCCAACTGCCTATTTGACTTTTTCACTTGAATGTAGAAGGAGCTCAGGAAATTTCATCCCAAAATATGACCCTTGGTATAAAGAGTACTTTCAATTACAGGCCCTTAGAGATCAACAGGCCCTTCAAAGAGGCCTTTTCTCTATCTGCATAACCAGAAGAACCCATTAAAAGAATAACTGACTACTCTTTTCCTCCCTATTATCCAAATATCTTGCAAGAAACATAATCAAGAATGCAATCAGATCTGGCCCAAGTCATTTTCAACATAATACCTGTCTCTCAGGTTAATCTACGGTCAATCTATTCCCCCATCCATTTATTCTCCCAAGTATCTATTCACCCTCCCTAGACCCCACTTATTGTCCCTAAACAGAATTACCTATACGCCCCATCTCCCCTCCCCTCTAAAAAGGAGGTATAATAATATCTGGATCCTATTGGGATGTCTGGTGATCACTCTGTGATTCTCCTGTGCACACAACTGGCAAGTAAACGTCTTCCTCTTCTTAATCTGCCTTAATTGTGAGTTGATCTTTCAGCAAACTTTTTGGGGAAAGGGCAAGTTTCTCCTCAGCCCCACAATGTCTAACAGGAATCTTACACTTAACATGTGCACTATATTCCTCCTAATTTTTCAAACCAGATCTGTTCTTAGTCACATACATGTCATGGTCACCTTGTTGCTGCCCAACCAGGTTCATCTGCTTGCTGCCCAAGAGGAAGCTGATACACGGAGTCAGCAGGATTTAGACCAGAGAAAGAGTTTATTCCACGCAGCGCTAAGCGGGTAGATGGGAGAAATGTCTCAAATCCATCTTCCCAAGCATTTGGGAGATGAAGTTTTTAAAGACAGTTTGGCGTAGGCAATTGAGTCTACCAATTGGCTGGGTTCAGGCAGAACTATAGGGTTGTAGAAATCGTCTTCTTTGCTGACCAGGTCCTGGTGTGCCGGTTGCAAGACCAGTTAAGTCAGTTCCTGGGTATGGGCTGCTGGTCTGGGTGCGTCGGCCGTTCCACTGGAGTGTGGGACCTGGAAGATATCTCGAAACTATCCCTACATTTCAAAAAGGCAATATTTATTGAGAAAGCAAGAATCTCTATGACCTCCGGCTGTGTAGCTCCAGAGTGGCAATTATAGAGAAGTAAATGGGGACAGTGGCTAATTATCGTCATTATTTTTAGCTAGGCCTGTACCTTATTTTTAGCTAGGCTCCTACCACAGTTCTCACTCTACACCCCTTTTTATTAATTTGTTGGGGCGGTTTCAATCTCAAGCAAATGGTTTCCTGATTCTTCTTTTTTCTTCACTTCCTGTATACAATCCATCAGATCCATCAGTAAGTTTAATTTTTTTCTTTTTATTGTTTTTAGAGATGGGGTCTTGCTCTGTCACCTAGGCTGGAGTGCAGTGGGGTCATCATAGGACACTGCAGCCTTGGACTCCCGGACTCTAGTGCTCATCCTCCTGCCTCAGCCTCCAAGTAGCTGGAACTACAGGTGCACACCACCACGCCTGGCTAACTTTTTATTATTTTTTTTTGTAGAAATTCAGTCTCGCTATGTTGCTTAAGCTGGTCCTAACCTCAAGTGATCCTCCCTCCTTGGCCTCTCAAAGTGCCGGGATTACAGGTGTGAGCCATTGTGTCCAACCTCCATCAGTAAGTTTAGATGTTCTATCTCCAAAAAAATTCTCAAATCTGTCTACTTTTCTTCATCTTTCCATTTTCCACTTGGACAAGCCACCACTATCCCTCATGTGGACCTCTGCAATGACCGCTGAGTGGTCTCTCTGTTTCCATTCTTGACCTCCAACCATCCATTCTATGCCCAGCAGCTAAAGTATTATTTAAACATCACAGAACACATTAGAGTGCTTTTCTTTACCATTAGAATAAAACTCAAACTGTTTCTTATGGCATTGATGATTTCCATATTCTGGTTTTTTGTTGTTGTAAACATAAAACCTCCTCTTCCACTTTGTTTCATTTGACTTTTCTCACTAACCTCCAGGCACAATAACCTTCGTCCTGTTCCTCACCAGGCCAAGGTCACACGTGAATCCCGGGCCTGTTGGTCTTGTTTAGAATGCTGCTCTCACCAGGAGTTCCAGGTTGCAGTGGGCTCTGATCGCGCCACTGCACTCCAGCCTACCTGAGAAAGCAAGACCCCCATCTCTAAAAACAATAACAAGAAAAAAAGAAAAACAAATGGTGCTCTGCTTTCAGTCTTGTCATTGCCAGTTCAGCTTGTCATTCCGATATCAGCTCCAGTCTAGAGTGGCCCGCTTCATCACATTCCCTCATTTATTTTCTTTATAGAATTGAAACTATAGAAAGTGATCGCATAACCATGACCCTCTCTTCTGGAGCAGAAGCTCCACGAGAACTGAAAGCGAGGGCTCCTTCTCGTTCCCTGCTGTGCGCGCAGCCCGGAACACGGCGGCGGGCGGAGCCGACTCGTCCACGGGCGGGACCCGCGCTCGCGGAAGGTAAAGAAACCGCTCCCCGTCCTTGCCGCTTTCCTCCCACGTGGAAAAGTTCCGGACTTGTCAACCGGTCGCGTGACACGGAGCTACGGAAGGAAAGAAAGCACACAGTTTGGTTGAGCTCCAGCTGCTGGGGGAAGGCAGAGGCGGAGAGGCCTGTGTGGGTGACTGGAGAGGAGCGCGCCGGCCCGCCACGGCGCTCCCGCCACGGCGCTCCCCTCAGGGCGCTCCCGCCACGGCGCTCCCGCCACGGCGCTCCCGCCACGGCGCTCCCGTCAGGGCGCTCCCGCCACCTGCGCTCCCGTCACGGCGCTCCCGCCACGGCGCTCCCGCCACGGCGCTCCCGTCACAGTGCTCCTGCAGCCGCCGCGTCTCTGGGGTGCGAGGCGCCAGCTGGAGAAGGCTGTGTTCCGTGAGTCGTGCTTAAGTAGCAATCAGCGCCTTTTGTTTACGAGTGGAGTTTCCATTAAGTGTTAGGAAGTGAGGCTGTCTTCGAGGTGCGGACGACGCGCGAGCGCTGAGCCAGGCCCCGCAGAGCGGGCGCCGGGCCTGGAAGGGGCCGGGCTGGCGGGAGGCGGACATGCGGCCTGCAGGTGCCGGAGGGCTCGCGCCGCCCTCACTCGGCCGCGCCCCGCCTCAAGACCCCAGAAACCGAGCGCGGCACGCGGTCAGCGTTCGGCCGGGAGCAGAGTCAGATGAAGGAACACCCGCAATCAGGAGAGGGAGCAGAGCGCAGGCGCAGTGCAGCCTGTGGGGAGGCGGCGGCGCAGGCGCGTTCTGAGGGCGCGCTAGGCCAGGGCTTTCCTCGCCATTCTCTCCGCTGGCGGGCTTCTCGTCTGACCCTGCTGCGGGGGAGCCGTCTCGGCCTTTCTTCCCTGCGCTCTGAGGCCCGCGGCCGCGCCCACCTGCGCACGGAAAGCTCGGCCGTCTGCGCAGGCCGGGCGGGCCCTGTGGCCCGGCCCCCGCGGCCTGGCTCCCTGCAGACCCCGGCTCCCCGCAGACCCCAGCCCCCGCGGCCCGGCTCCCCGCAGACCCCGGCTCCCCGCAGACCCCAGCCCCCGCGGCCCGGCTCCCCGCAGACACCGGCTCCCCGCAGACACCGGCTCCCCGCAGACCCCGGCTCCCCGCTGGCCCGGCTCCCTACCTCGCCCCCAAAGGCCGGCCCCGCCTCCCCGCCTGGGCCCACCCTCCCGCAGGCTTGCCTCTCCTCCCCGCTCGGCCCCTCTTCCCCGCCCACCAGGCACCCCGCCCAACCCCCCACCAGGCCGGCTCCCCCCCATCCGTCCCCCTAACAGGCTGGCCCCCTCTCCCTGCCCAGCCCCCACGCTACGCAGGCCGCCCCCCCTCACGCAGGCTGGGCCCCCCGCCCGCCAGCCCCATCCCCCCAAACCTCCCCCTCCCCCGCAACCCTCCCCCGCGCAGGCC
>VSMD01087711.1:0-18447 GCA_008750895.1 Mirza zaza
TTTTTTGAGACAGAGTCTCGCTTTGTTGCCCAGGCTAGAGTGAGTGCCGTGGCGTCAGCCTAGCTCACAGCAACCTCAAACTCCTGGGCTCAAGCGATCCTACTGCCTCAGCCTCCCGAGCAGCTGGGACTACAGGCATGCGCCACCACGCCCGGCTAATTTTTTCTATATATATTAGTTGGCCAATTAATTTCTTTCTATTTATAGTAGAGACAGGGTCTCGCTCTTGCTCAGGCTGGTTTCGAACTCCTGACCTTGAGCAATCCGCCTGCCTCGGCCTCCCAGAGTGCTAGGATTACAGGCGTGAGGCACTGCGCCCGGCCTAGTATTACAATTTTCAATGAAAGAAAAGGCTATTAATCTTCAAATATAATTTCAACGTCTAAATTCTTGAATGGTTGTCAATATATTTCTTTAAATTTATCATCCAATGAAACATAAAATTGATCTTTAATGATTTTCAAAAATTTAAAGTGATTTATAAAGTCTTGATCAAGAATTGTGGAGAGCAATTTCAAATAGAAAATATGCTATAAAAAATGTTAAGTCTGTAGTTTAAAATATTTGATGTGTAATATCTTCCCTGATACTCTGTCTTTTGTTCATAATTTATACATTTCATATAATTAATATAAAGAAAATGTAATTAATTTTTACCAAATCGTCACATCCAGTCCAGTTTACCTAGGCGTCCCTTACAAATACCGTCCTTGCCTACAAGTGCCGTGGCATGCAAACAGGTTGGAAAGCATCAGAGCTCTGATTCCTCTATCACCAGCTAGGTTGACTGGGAACAAGTCGCTTAACTTCCTTGTGCCTTCATATCTGCCTTTGTAAAATGAGGGTTTAGTCCCAATTTTCTCTAAGGGTTCCTCTTGCTTTATAAATCTACATTTAAACTTTATTTCAAGTTTGCAGGGAACTCAGTAGTGACCAACACCCAGGTGTGGTTGGACACATCAGGACCATTGTAGTGTGTGTTACTCATACACATAACATGGGTGAATCCAGTCAAAAATTTCATACCAAGTATATCAGAATGATGATGCTCATTGGCAGAAGGCACATTGAGCAGTCATGAGCAACTAGCTAAGATGTCTGCAAAACTGCCTGTCAGCTGCAAATGACATTGTTTTTATACATACATAATACCGTGTTTATTTTATATACATATATAGAATTTTTATATATATGCCATTTGTACACAGAGATTGACAGTAAATGTTTAATTTTGAAAATATGTAGTAACTGAGTTCAATGCCAACCCTATTTGAATCTCAGGAAAACATAAGTATGATAGTTCAGTGAGCTACACAATTTCAGCCCTTCCCACATTATAGGTAACAAATAATGAGACTGGGTTGATAGCATTACTTCAAAATATTATGATAAGAGACAGCAGTCCTAATAAGTCAACATGCCCAAGGTGTGAGGGGGTGAATGAAATTTCACTACGTCAAGGAGCAATAACCAACGAGAAATAACTTGATGCCAATACCAGTCTCTGTTTTTCATATACTCTGACACAATGGACCGTATTACCAAATGGAATAAGTGAGACTTTTTACCTTAGTTACTGAGAAATAGTATGTAAATCTAACAGCCAGTGTGATTGGCTCTGTCATTATCAGTAGGGGCTTAAATTTATTGTCTTAGTACAGAAAATCAAGTTTCAGTATTTTAGTTTAATTACATTTTTGTTTGTAATTATCTTCAAATTGCATTTTATATGGTTTAAAAGTTTCTAATTGTTAACATTCCAACTGTTTTTTTTAGAAGAATGTGTTTTTAATATGGTCATATTATTTTAATTTTTATATAATTATGTGTAATTGTCTTCATTGTTTGTAATTATTAACTTACAGTTGCTGGGTGGGATCCTAGCAACTTAAGATCTTCATGGATCTTAAGAAATGAAACAAAGAATACTCCTGTCCACTTTTTTCCTCCTTTTCCACTCCTGGTCACATTATATCCACTCCCTCTCTTGTGACTATTGTGTCACAGAAGGAAGTTGCTATCATCAAAGAGGATTAATTAAATCATTGCCTTGGGCAAGGGCTGTTAAAAGTTGGTTGATACAAGAGTTTGAAGCTAGACTTTGCAGCTATTTGGAAAAGGACATAATTCTCTTATCTCTGTTTACAGAGACTGTTATAATCAATTTTTCACTCTTAGTAAAGCCTATTAGTTTTCCTCAGAAGAGCCAGCACTGGGTTAGTAACAAAGGCTCAATTCAAGGTATCTATGAAAACACTGAGTATAAATGTGTTCTTTGGCTGCAGGTGAATAAAGGTTGTATACTCCATGGCTTCCACTTTTCCTGTGTACCTTCGGGTTAAGATGAGGGGGTGTGTGAGTAGTAACTGATAGCAAGGCTGGGGCAACAGTAATTGATAACTACAGGGTTGACTCAGGTGCTAAGGCAAATTCCTTAAACATTTGGATACAGAGTGGTTTGTGTCCATATGGCTTAGCTCACAATCCACCAAAAAGTGGCTGACCACAGTTCTGTGAATCATTCACAGGCTTTAAAATCTGGTAGCAGCTACTCTTGACTGCTTGTTCGTATCACCACGAGCACTATCAGCAGGTAGGTGAATGAAAAAAATTAGGCTGAAATAAATTAAAACGTTCCTCGCTAGTATCTCTAACAGGAATAAAAACTAGGATGGGAAAGAAATTACAATATTGTAATGACTTGTGGATTTTTTTTCACAAATTTGTTACCAGTTATTCCTAACTAGCACCCTCTGAAAACTTTCCTTTATGAGCTTCCTGTTAAATATTTAACCATGATTTTATAGTAAATTATCATTTCATTGAGTATCTTACAATTTTTTAACTCTGTAATTGTATTGATTTTAAAAATCTCCGTGTATTTACTACACTCATGAGAATACCAGGTAATGTGATGAGATCTGAACTAAAGAGATTTTTGGATGCTGGCTGTGTAAACAGCTATCTTTTCATACTCCTTGCAAACCCTAATCCTTACCTTACACTGTTGAAGTGGGCAAGATTTCATTTGCCATAGCTAAATAAGATGTCCAATCCTTCTCAGTATTTCAGCATATTTAAGACCTTGAACCTCTCCTTGGAATACCTGGAAAATTTACTCATTATTCAGTAGATATTGAACACCTTCTACATTCCAGGAACTGCTCTGAAGACTAGAGATATTGCAGTGGACAAAGAGAGAAAAAATCCTGTCCTTACAGAACTTATATTCTAATTGAGGGGGTGGGAGACAGACAGAAGTATATAGTGTTAAAACCTGCGTCAAACATTTTGGGGAGATGGGGTGGTAGTAAGGGTGAGAGAATGGAAAGATGGGGAGATAATTAAACTAACACTGTGGGAAAACTACACATCTCAGATCCACTAGATCCACTAGAATAAAGATTCTTTAGCTTCTGCCTCGTTAGCTAAGAAAAGGAAAATCCACAAAGAATATTTAGCCAGGACATGTTCACAAAGAACACATGGAAGCAACTGTGGGTTCTGGTAGATAACCAGTGTTTAAAATTCTGCCTTGAAAATTGATTTAAAATATGTTGTTAAAACATTGAAAAGTAAGCAAAACATCACTACAGGTTGAGCATCTCAAATTCAAAAATCTGAAATGCTCCAAAATGTGAAACTTGTTGAGTGCTCACATGATGCTCAAAGTAAATGCTCACTGGAGCATTTCAGATTCTGAATCTGTATGCTCAACTGATGTAATGCAAATATTCCACAATCCGAAATATTTCTGGTCCCAAGCATTTTGGGTAACAAACACTTAACCTGAATTGTCTAAGTTTGAGAAAAAATTTGGCTTTTCTTTTCCTGTGCCTTTTCCTCTGACATGGATATACACCTTAAATTTACACAGCACTTACAAACATTTTTGTGAACACTATTTCATTTTATAGAATAATCCATGCCTATTTCTAGTCTAGGAAAATTCTGAATATAACTGAGACAACAGGTGATGGTCACACAGGTGAGTGAAATTTTTGTAAATAGTGATGGTTATGGGAAAACTATGTGTTCACAGTCTAGCTAAAGTGAGGTTTGACACAAATGTAGAATACTACCATTGTGAATTGATATAGCACTTTATATCTTTCAAAGCCTTTTTATGTTACCTGATCAACAGAAAAGCCTTAAGCGGGTAGCTATACTCTGGAGATACAGTGTATTAAAGGTGAGGATTTTTAGCAAAATAATTTAATATTTACAAATATATGATTTATTTTCAAATTAATCACATGTAACCTCTTACACATGTATATAAGGGACAAGTAATTACACTTAGGAAAAGCCTCAATGCAAGAAATGCATTTAGTATGTAAAAGAGACATAACAGAACTCTGTTGTATGGAAACTTTATGCTGTGATTAGTTTTTCAGATAACCAAATCAACAGCTCTCTAAATTGCTGGCCCAAAATTTCTTTTGTTACATTTCTAAGTCTGTGAAAATGAAATGAACTGGTAAGATAACAGAAATACACACACAAATCGACTATCCCTTATTCTAAATGCTTGGAACCAGAAGCGTTTGGATTTTGAATGTTTTCAAATTTTTGAGTATTTTCATTGTACTTAGTGGTTGAGCATCCCTAATGTGAAAATCCAAAATGCTCCAACAATTATTTCTTTTGAGCATCATGTTGGAACTCAAAAAGTTTTGGATTTTTAGAGCATTTCAGATAAGGGATACTCAACATGTGTGTGTGTGTGTGTGTACACATGCATCAAAGTCATTTGTAGGCAGAGCTTCCTTCTATTCCTTAATTTTCAGAAAATGAGCCAGTTAGTAACACCAGTGAGTCTGAGGAAGAAATCATACATGTAAAATCAGGGAATATCAGAGTAACAAATTAGAATTGTACAAGAACAGGAAATGCTGGTTCTTTCAGTCAAGGCAACTAGACACCTACATTTGTATAGTGAAATAAGTAAAATCCAGAGTCAATATCCTTTTGACAAATGAGCTGCTTATTTTAAAGAAAAATGGACAAGAAACAAGTCTGTACTTTTGAGTAAATGTAAGGCTATTCTCCATATAGTACATGTATTAATCATGCTTTTTATTTTCTGTTTTATGATGTTTTGACATCTTAAAAAGCTTGCTGGTTAGTGAGGAACCACCGCTCACAGGGCTAGCCCCTTTCTAGAGATAGTAAAGGGATTGGCCAAGAGCAGTTCCTTCATATACAAACTAATCAATCCCAGGTCTATAGCCTCAACCACACCACCTTATCTAACTCTCCTCACACACAAAGCCTGTATTTCTCCTGCCCTAAATCATCCCAGGGACAGGTACCAGGCAATCAGAGACCATCCCTTGAGCCGAAAGCCCACCGGAATTATTCAAACTAGCCCATCTTAAACTGTTTGCCTTGCCTTTCTTTTCCTCAGGAAACTTCAATAAAGGCTCTAACTAGGCTTTCCTATTGCTCTTGTTTTCTGTCACCTAACCAAAATTTGGTGCTTTCCTTTCCCCTATGACCCTATGGGCACATGGTGAACTCTTCTCTAGAACCTATGAGTGTAATAAACTTCTTCCTTCCAAGTCTAATTCTCTTTTCCTCCTGTGGCCACACCGAATTTTATCACACCATATCCAACATTTACATTCTTAGAACAGTATATAAAATAAATATAAATAAGAAATAATAGGGTATATGTTTCACTGTAAGAAAAATGGTCTCAAGTTGAATCAATCTTTCTGGCTAATCAATATGTCATTTTTCATGTCCTGATTTTCTTACATTTAAAACTGTCAAAGCCATGATTCTGGAACAAATTCTAAAGCATAAATTAATATGTTAATTTAAATGAAAATACGATTCAGAGTTGTAGATAGGATATACATTTATTAATAGTGAAAAAGCATTTACCCAAAGTGAATGTTTACAAAATACAAAGAGTACCTCCACAGTCTGGCTAGCTTATTATTTTAGGCATTATCTCAACCTGCATAGGGTTCTCACTCATTTGACCGTTTCTCTGTCTCTAATCAAAATTTTATCTTAAAAATTAAGACAAATAAGAATATTTAATGCCTAACCTTTTAGCAATAGTTACTATGGAAAAAAATATTAAATTATCTGCTGTCAAGCCCTAGGTATTTTAAAACTAAATTATCTACTAAAATAGAAAAATAATAGACTAAATAACAGCAGCTATAACACAAATAAGCAATTTTAATAATGTTCATAGGTATTATGTTAATAATTAAGATATAAATACAATTCTTCCACCGTATCTATCTTTACTATGCATGCAGAGAGAGAGAGAAAGAGCGTGCACACAAGCTACAATATGTAAGGCTTGGCCTGAGTATACCAAGATGAAGTTTATCCCCCTTCCTGCTTAATGTCTAGAAAATATAGAATTTGAGTATTCACATAATGTAACTTACTGTTCCAACTTCCCTGAAGTTAGGTCAACCAGACAGGAATTTCTGATTCTGAATTGGTAGTTTTCTGAATAGGTTTAATTAAAGTTGGAGACATATGTCTTACACAATTTAAATTAAGTAGCAACACACCTAGGGAAATCCTCATTTAATACTCCTTGATTTGACATTATAGTTTTACATTAAGGTATTAAGCAGGTAAGAATTTAAAAGAATATCCACCAAGTTCTCTTTTTATGGAATATTTCAGTCAATTGTTAACAAATTTAAAACTACTTAGCACTAATTCTTCATATTTTATTCAAGGAAGAATCTTTATGGTTGACTTAATCATTGTTGACTGGCTATTTGAAGCCTTATTGAGAATACAGAAAATTTGGGATAAAAAGGTAAATCATCTTTCAAAAGCTGATTTACTTAGTGATGAAGAAGTCACATAAATTTAATACTTTACCTGTGCACCTGCTTTTCCCTCCCTCCACACAAAAGCAACTACTGTGCTTTGGGTCTTAAATTACCATCTGAAAAGGCAAATTTGCCCAAAGGCCTACAGAGTCTTACTGTTTTGTTACATAAACTTAGTTGTATTTATCCCTCCTTGAAAGAGTTTAGTTTTTCATTTAAAATTAATCACATATTACTTGTCTGTGCAGAAATATTCCCTAATTATATAAAGATTTTTTAAAATTTTTAGACTGAGGCAATATATATATAGGATTTGGAATTCTGGAAAATACTTATCTAATACATAATGATGTAAGTTCTAGGTACTAAGGACATACATTCTAAACTTATTACCCAATTTGAATGGATTAATAAATATCTACAATAACTTCCTAGGTATCCTGGACATGTTTATAACCTGCCCTATTCATAGTAATAGGATCTGCAGGTTTCTAAAAGAACTTTAGATCCCATAGCAGCAACACTGGCATTATTTGGAAGACTCAACTAATGGCTGGGCTTTATAATAAATAATATAGTTCTCTAACTCTTAACCATTGCTCTTCTCTGAATAGCCTAAAACTACATATAGAACACTGACTTGCTATATAGAATTCAACATAATTTCCAAAAAAGATACTTTATAGATAAGTCCAAACTTTATTTAAAACTACATTTTAAATATAACTTTATCAAACATCACAATGGGAAAAAAGAATCAAGACCAAAAAGGAGAAATAAAAATTACACAGTGTATCAAGGCTTAAATCTGTCCAGAATTCAGTTGCTTATGTTTTAAACTACCATGGGCAGAAATTAGCACACCTATCAAAAATGCAGTGTCAAACTAATTTACATTTTTATACAGATCAAAACAGATGTTTATTTAGTATCATTTTCAAATATGCATTGACTATGTAAAGAAAGAGAGTTAGATGAGCCTCTGAAGATATCTCATATAGTTTGGGGTCCCACTGTTTCTGAAAAACAGAATAATAATTAATGCTTTATTAATTATTATTGAAATACTAGAAATTAATTTAACATTGTTCTCTTCCAGTAAAGCTTTTACTTTTAATCTAAGGTTATTGTATAGAAAATCTTGACTTAGCTTGCTAAAACAATTCCCTGATAGCACATAGTAAAAAAGAACAGGTGAGAGTTTTGATTTCAAGACAGCAGACTGAGCAAATATTTTCTGTCTCTGTAAAAAACTCCACTAGAAAAAAAAAAAAAACTGTAAAAAGGAATAAATCTAGATCAACAAAAGAGCAGCAGTAGTTCTGAAGAAACAGAAAACAGATGATATCAACACATTACCAGAATGCTCAAAGCAGATGGGGGCATACTGAAAGAGAGAGAGGAAGCTGCCTAGAAGCACTATATGTGGCTGCATTAAGATGGGCACCATATTCTAACAGGCAGAACTGGGCTGAAAACTAGGAATTAATTGAAGGTTTGATATGTGAATGGTCTATCCTTTTCCTTATCCTATTTCCAAAAAAAACAAAGCAAGAAAATATCATATGCTTTTAATCAATTGATGAATTGATGGAAAATAATAAAAAGAAAATCGTGTGACCTTGATATGAGAAACATTCTCAGAGCTGTCCAGGGGTTGAGCTATCACACTTGAAAAGAAAAAAATGTAGGACTACTGCTTGGCTGTACAATGAATGATATTTACATAGAATCATCCTCATAAAAAGTACAAAATGTTTATTATAGTTGCAAAAACTAAATATAAGTGTTACTTTACAAGTATTACTTTAATAACCATAATAATGTAAGAATATAGGTACAAGTGAACAGAGAAGGTGGAAGGAAGGAGGGAGGAGAAGTAGAGGGGTAATGACCAAAGTTGATGGAACTAGAAAAATCTATAAATTTAAAACAAAGGTAAAAAAAAGAAAAACCGAAAATAATACAAACACTGAAAGGAGGAGAAGAGGTAGGACTAAATACATACATGTCACAAGATAGGTAAGACACATTATTAGACATTATTATCTGAATTCAAAACATTAAGAAAAATCATAAAATATTTAGTCTCCTCCGAAAGAACTAAAAAAATCAATCATTTTAAAAAGTAGGTTTTTGCTATTATCATTAATTGTTCCTTTCTTTTTAAATAATGTGCATGCATACATTACCTGCTAAAGTTGAAGAGTTTAAAAATAGAAAAAAATTATCTGACAATGCTGTTTTATAAATTATACAGCTGAACTAAAATTTTTACAGAATTATGCTTTTTTCTCCAATATTTGTTTAAAATTTCCCAGGTACTAGAGGCACATTAAAAAAACAAAACAAATAGAATTAAGATTCAAAAATTTTTCAATATAAGGTTAAAACTGATAATTCTTACCAGGTTCTTTTAGTGTCTGAGAATTTCCAGCTAATTCTTCAGTTTGCATTTCACATATTTCACCAGATAAATGGTTTTTCTGTTCTTCCTCTACCATTTTCTTCCTTAGATCTGCCTTTGGGATGAAAATTTAAAAGACAAATCATTTTTCACTTTAACAATATGTGTTATATAAAGATAAGTTTAATTACAGAGAACCAAATACCTCTGAATATATTGTCAGTTTAAGAGGTAAATCTTCAAGTTTTACAAAATCTTCTTCATCAGACTTCTGACTTATGTTACCAGATTCTGCTTCCTGTAAGACAAATTGTATTTCATGAAAAACATGCACTGTATGTCTGGATCTAAAACAAAGTCATCTACACCAAGAAATAAAGTGGATTCTTATATATATAACTAACTATATATCAATAATTCTCTCCATATTTGGTTTTCTTCTGTATTCAGCTCCATGAATAGTTTAGAAATATAGAGTTCAAAAGAAGGGCTACACTTCACAGCTGTAATCAAACTGTGAAGCTTTTTTATTCTCATTTTAACAAAAAAAGAGCCAGTTAATACATGCTAAAAGAAGAAATAGTAGTTATACTGAGCGCTAAAATAATTATAGACTACATCAGAGCTGTATCCAGCAGAATATAAGTAAACATTTATAAACATTTCAATATGTCAACTCTGATGAGGCTCCATTAGAAATCTGAGATATGAATTTAGTAACTTCCTTTTGTGAACACCTCAAAAAACTGTTTTTCTTAAACTTGAATTCTTTTCTTCTCCTACTTCTCCTTTCTCATTTTTATTTTTTTTTATTTTTTATTTTTTTTTGAGACAGAGTTTCACTTTATTGCCCAGGCTAGAGTGAGTGCCATGGCGTCAGCCTAGCTCACAGCAACCTCAAACTCCTGGGCTCAAGCAATCCTGCTGCCTCAGCCTCCCAAGTAGCTGGGACTACAGGCATGTGCCACCATGCCCGGCTAATTTTTTCTACATATATTTTAGTTGGCCAATTAATTTCTTTCTGTTTATAGTAGAGATGGGGTCTCGCTCTTGCTCAGGCTGGTCTCGAACTCCTGAGCTCAAACGATCCGCCCACCTCGGCCTCCCAAAGAGCTAGGATTACAGGCTTGAGCCACCGCGCCCGGCCCTTTCTCGTTTTTAATAGTATCATCACTCTATCAATTACCCAAGAAGAAATGTTAGGTTTTTCTTTTTTCTTACAATATTTCTCACCCATCCTACTCTCATTTAGCTCATATTTCATACTTATATAATAGTAGTGCCTCCTAACATAGCTTCGTTGACAACAGATCTTCAAGAGACATTAGATTTATCTTCATAGACCATACCTTTGACCATTTTACTTTCTTGCGCAAAAACCTTCAGTAGGGATGCCTACCTAAAATTCAAATTCAAGAGCCTTTATAATCTAACTTCAGATTAATTTTAATTGAATGTCTTCTACGGCAACTCTACACACTGATCAAATGATAATAAGAATAATAAATCTGGCCACATGTGATGGCTCATGCCTGTAATCCTAGAACTTTGGGAGTTCAAGGCAGGAAGATCACTTAAGCACAGGAGTTTGAGGCTGCAGTGAGCTATGATGACGTCACTATACTCTAGCCTTGGCAACAGAGTAAGACTCTGTCTCAAAAACATACACACATACATAAATCTAACAGGTAACTCTCAGAGTTTTAAATGTATAATTTTACTGGTAGTGAGGCAAACAAAACAGTTAAAAGATCTTCTCTATTAATGTTTTTGAAACATTATAAACCCCCTTTCTGAGAAATTATGAAATCATAACTAAATATATTTAAAAATAGAAATTTTTAAAACATGAAGCATAGTCCTTAGACCTGAAAGTACTTACCTTGGGTCAAATACTGTTATAAATCAGGCCGGGCACGGTGGTTCACGCCTGTAATCCTAGTACTCTGGGAGGCCGAGACAGGCAGATCGCTCAAGGTCAGGAGTTTGAAACCAGCCTGAGCAAGAGCGAGACCCCATCTCTACTAAAGATAGAAAGAAATTAATTGGCAAACTAAAATATATAGAAAAAATTAGCTGGGCATGGTGGTGCATGCCTGTAGTCCCAGCTACTCTGGAAGCCAAGGCAGGAAGATCGCTTGAGTCCAGGAGTTTGAGGTTGCCTGTGAGCTAGGCTGACCCCACGGCACTCTAGCCCGGGCAACAGAGTGAGACTGTCTCAAAAAAAAAAAAACAAAAACAAAAACAAAAAGAAACCAAAGATTCAGTGAGGAAGTCAAGAATGGGTAGTGTATAAGAAAAATGATTCATGTATCATCACTTTAGATCTGAACTTGAACTCTCTCAAAATTGCCACCTACAACTCACCTCTTATCTTATCAAAACTATAAAAAGTAGAATACAGCTTGTAGATTTTGAGATGTTGATCTCAATTCACTACTACCTTTCTGCTCAAGTTTAAAGTGTGAATAAAAAATGAAAATGTTACAACAGGTTCTAAATCTAAAGACAAAATGGAGTTTAGTTTATATGATGAAAATGTTAACCTGAAAATGAAGAAATATGCACAGAAATGAAAAGCAGAAATATTTGGAAATGTAAATGATACTTACATAGTCATTTACTAACACTGGAGATTCAGTATCAGGACTTCCAGCCAAAGAACTTTCGGGAGTTTCCTGAGCAGACTTAACTTCTTTGACTCTAGGCACTAAGGTTTCAATTTCAGTTAAAGGTAATGGCAAAGGGTTAGGCTGTTTAGATGAATCAATAGTAGTAAGTGAGTCCTTATGAGCAGTGCTATTTAAAGGTTGCTCATTTTCCAAGATATTGAGGTAACAGGGTTTCACAGGAGAGCTATCTTGGTCATCTGTCATCAAAAGAAATGCTTAGTATTAGTGTAATGCAACAGATGTTAAGTTTACCCTCTATTATTATAATATGCGTGAATGAGAGTAATCAAGACATTTAAGACCAAAAAGAAAAGATAACTACAAATTTTTCTTACTAATGATTCCCAAATTTAGTTGATTGGAATCATCTGGGAATGTTTCAAAAATTAGATTCCTAAAATCCACCCAATTTCTAACGAATCAGGACTTTTAAGGATAAAACCCACAAATAGGTATTTTTTTTAAAAATCCCCCACATTTGTACCTAAAGATGCTCTTTACAGAATTTTTCTGTGCAGGAAAATATTTGTTTACTTTTCTTTAACTGCTGTTTGCAAAAACAAAGACTCCTCATGTTTTATACAAAGGATTTACATCAGGTCCAAAGTGCCTTCAAACTTATATTTGCTATTTAGAATTTTTTAGCTTTTAAGTACATAAAGGGCACTTTAAATAATCTTAAAATTGAACACTTATTTAAATTTACCTTTACTAGTGAGTTCTTGTTCTGATGGGACATTTTTGTTTTCTGCTGTTTTTTCAAAGTCATGTTGTAGAACCTAGAAGGAAAAAGACTTTTAATAGTTGGGTTTGAAATATATGGTCACTTTATAAAGAGATGGTTACTCATGTGTGCCTTTTATCCAAGCAGAGACTTTCACACAAGGGAAATTTTTTTCTTTTGCCAGAGACAAGGTCTCACTATGCTGCCCAGGCAGGTCTTGAACTCCTGGCCTCAAGTGATCCTCCTACCTTGGCCTCCCAAAGGATTACAGGCATAAGCCACTATCCTTGGCCCCAAGAGAATTTAAAAAATATCTTATAAAAGTGTTTTAAGAAGGAGGCTTTGGCTGCAATTTCAAGATGACTAAGTAAAAAGGTTTCCTTTTTTTTTTTTTCTTAAACAACCTCAAAATAATACAGAGAACTGGAATAAAATAGATCCTATTATTTTTTTCAGATTCTATCTTAAAGGAAACTACAAGACACCTATATGTGTAGACATTAAGTGAATGGGAAAGGAACTAAGCAGGAGGAGAAGATTAACAAAGTTGAATGCCTTCAGCAGACAAATGGAACAAAAACTGTTTCACCTCATAACTGAAAGTACAAGATCAAGAAAGAAAAGAGTATGGTGGTGGCATACGGGCTGGTGATGAAAAGGCAGTGGTGGTAGTTGTTTAAAACTATATAAGAAAAATGTGGACATCTGTGTTTCCTGCTCCAACTTCAATAGAAAATGGGAGATTATAATAATTTATTTTAGAGAATTGAACTAGACAGCCCGAGACCTGGGGGCCAACTGGAACTAGGGGTGGGGTACAGAAGGCACAAATGAAGTGTCGTACTGAAAACAAAGAATTTAGTGCAAGTCTGTATAACGGTGGGATCTCATCTCATTCCCACATCTAATTCCAGAACACCAGAAGCCAAGCTTATATACACCAGGCAGAAGACTATAAGATCATTCTTTAGAATCTAAACCACTCCAAAGGGAACACAAATAGATACTGACGTTTTGGCAATTTCTATGAAAATTCTGGCTTCTTTCCCCAAATGCCCTGCAGCGAAGCCCAATAAGCCCCCAACCCACTTTTTGGTACATCATTCTTTACTATAAACAACGAAGGTTCAGCAAATATTTGAAGAAAGCCTCTGGATAGATAACAGAAGACACTGCTATCATAAAATAACAGGGCACTATAAAAATGGAACGATTAGGAAAAAAAAGTGTTTAGAAATCAAAAATATAACAGCTAAAATAAAAATAAAAATAATTTCATATGGCCCAGGCATGGTGGCTCACACCTGCAATCCTAGCACTCTGGGAGGCCGAGGTGGACAGATCGCTCAAAGTCAGGAGTTTGAAACCAGCCTGAGCAAGAGCAAGAATCCATCTCTATTAAAAATAGAAAGAAATTAATTGGCCAACTAAAATATATAGAAAAAATTAGCCAGGCATGGTGGCGTATGCCTGTAGTCCCAGCTACTCAGGAGGCTGAGGCAGGAGGATCGCTTGAGCTCAGGAGTTTGAAGTTGCTGTTTGAGGTAGGCTGATGCCATGGCACTCTAGCCTGGGCAACAGAGTGAGACTCTGTATCAAAAAAAATAAAATAAAAAATAAATAATTTCATATAATACAACTCTTACGGTCAAGAAAATCTCCGAGAGAGTAAAACAAAAAGATGAGGTGAATAAGAACAATAAAAGGAAGAGAAAATTAGACCAACACATAAGGGCTAATAATGTCTGATAATATTAATTCCAGAAGAGAAAAGAGAAAATGGTGTGGAAGAAATAAAGAAAATAAAAGAAAATGTACCAAACCGAAGGACATAATACAGACTTTAAAAATAGTTTTTTTAACCCACTACAGTGAATGCAAAAAGACTCCAAAATGTATATCACTGTAAAATTTCAGAATTCCAGGAGGAAAAACTTCTACAGTAGGGAGGAAAAATAAGATATACCATAGTCCTCTCTTATCCATGGGAGCATGCTATGTTTTTCCCTATCTATGATAAAGTTTAATTTATAAATTAGGCACAGGAAGAGATTAACAACTAATGATAAAATAGAATAATTATAACAATGTGCCAGCATCATTACTCTTGCACTTTGAGGCCATTATTAAGTCAAACAAGGCTCACGTGAACACAAGCACTGTGAAAGTTAATCTGTTGACTAAGCGGGGACCACTGTATACAAAGGATGAGAACTACGAAAGGCATCAGACTTCTCAATAGTAACACCAGAAACTATATAAAGATGCAGCAACTTCAGAGACCTGAGGGAAAATATGGAAGAAGATTTTCTCAGATACATAAAGTCTCAAAATATTTATATTTTATGTACTCTTTCTCAGTAAGTTACTGGGATATGCTCCACTAAATTAAGGCAATAAACCAAGAAAGATAAAAAGTAGATTCCAGGAACAGAGATAATGAAAAATGGTAAGGGGATTCCTAGGCTAATAGCTATTCAGCAGTTCTAAGGAATAGACAAATCTAGAATGAAGCAGAAAGGGGGAATGCATCAGGAAGGAAAAAAATGACAAATTTTGTTCATGTAGGAAATTCTACTGGGAGGTTTATACAGCTATTGGAGGATATAGCAAAGACTTGGGTATATATTCAAGGAAAATGAAGTAACTAAAAAATTGATACAATTATTAAACTCAAGAGAAAAATAACTATACAATGAACAGTATTTACTTGGTTCAGTAGTCAACAATATTTACATAGTTTGGTTAACTCTAAATATTTGGTTAAATATGGATTTAATCCAAATATACACACGTGTGCATATTATTCAGAAATATAGAGGTAAATAACAGAAGAAATTGTACAAAATGTTGCCTATGAGGCAGGATGAGATAGACATAAGAAATGGAATATTTTTATTTTTGTTATATACTATTTCCATGTATGAATAGGAGAAAACTATAAAAGATTAAAGTGCTTTTAAAGTTATACATTGACGAACATAAAAATAAACTAGGATTTCAGATTCTAATAAGCATATTAATGAGACTTGTATTGAAGAAAATGAGAATAGGGAAGATGTAAATTTTGACATTTTTCAGAAGGATCTGCTTTCAGTAGTTAAAATAAGACTGGTGGAAGGTATGCTGGTCTGCAACGGAAATACCTGATTGTCATGTTCATTTTCTTCTGTAGTTTCGGTGTTAGCCTGAAGTGAAGTCTGGACATCTACAGGGCCCTCTTCAAATTCTTCTATTTCTTCATCCTCATTCTCATCTTCTCCACTTCCATAATTAGTTAAAGCCTGAGTTTCAGCTTTAGACAGATCTAAGTTGATCAATACATAATTTTTAGTAAATTTCAGCACTTCAATCTGAACAATAGCTAAGATTTGTCATATTCCCGCTTAAAAGAGTAAGTACAAGGAAACTGTGGTGCAGAAAGGCCAGGTAATTTAGTCAGGGTCAAAGTGAAATTCAAAATCAAAGTTCTTTGCCTCTTATAATTCTGTATTTGTTACAATCTACCAAACTGCTTCAGTAAACGATCTACAAAGAACTTATGTGAACATAGTACAGAGCCTTTAACTTACTAATAGACACTGGGCATCCTTCACTTTCTTCATCTTCCTCTTGATCAGAAATGTCAGATCTTACATTTTTGGGACCTTTGCCATCATACACCTCAGATGTTTGAGCCTGCTTAACTGTTTCAGTCTCATCCTTGTCCTAGTCACAAATAAATTTGAGTAATTAATTCTTTAAAGTACATTTTTAAAAGGTCTATAATAAGTCTATCATAAAAATAATCATCATTATCTAATAAAAACAAAAAAATCAATTTTGACATCTAGTTTTGTTTTTAAAAGAAAAAGGTTTGTCAGAAGAGCAGACATTTGATAATATATGCTGCTATCAAACACTAAGGTAAAAGCTACTAAAATTATTTAATTCTGTATTTCAAAAGCATTATGTTTAGGCAAAAATTAATTAGCACATACTTTGTCTTCATCATATATCTCTCCAGCAGGTGAACCATGATCTTCAAGAATCCTTTTGGCCTATAAAGCAAATCAATTAAACACCATTTAGCAATACACTTAGGTAGGTATTCAGTAAACTTTAAACCATTATCCAAAGAGCTGAATGCTTTCTTAAAAATGTAAATTCAACTCTTTTATTTAAATCTTTTAAAAAATAAAACAAAACCAACACTGTACACCTGAGTACTCCTTGGCTATCCAACAGGTGTCTCAAACTTACCAAGTCAAAAACAAAAATCTTGATTCCCTTCTCTCCAAGCCCCATCCTCCCTCAGTCTTCCCAACCTCAGTAAATCGCACTTCATTCCCCAGATGCACAGGCCAAAAAATTAGGAACCAGCCTTTGCTTGCTATCATTAACCACATATTAATTATTGACTCAATTACACTAATTACATCAGTGTTGCACAGTAATCTAAGACATTAAATTATCATTTCTTACCTGGACTACTGCAATAGCCTTACAACTGGTCTCCTTGCTTCCATCTCTACTCACCCACAATCTCTGTTCAATATGGTACCCAGACAAATCTTTTAAACTGCACATGAGATTATGTCATTCCTCTATTTCAAACTTTCCATGGGTTTCAATCATACTTAGAATAAAAGGCCCTTCTCACAATTTCTTAGGCCCATAATTTGACTTTACCTACCTCTATTACCTCATCTCCTACACTTTCAGCATGTAATGTGTTCCTGCCCTCCCTGCCTTTCTATTCTCCAAACTGCTCACTCCTGCCTTAGAACCTTTACACTTAGTTTTCTTTATGTGGAATGCTCTTCCCTTTATTCTTCATTATGAACTCCTTGTCTTTCATGTCTTAACTCATGTTTCATCCCCTCAAAGAGCCTCATAAGACTATCAAAGGAGACTGAAAGGAGACTGTTTTCTGATCACTTATTATATTATTTTCCAATCATTTATTATGGTATTATAACATTTTATTTTCTTCAAGTTCTTAGCAAAGGCTAAAATTATCTGAAATTAATTTACTGATATCTAATATATAAACATCATCGTTAAATGTGAAATAGATAGCCTGACTTCGTCTACTTTTGATTCTAAGGAAGAAGGGCTATCTTTTTCTGTCTGGGTCTTGGCTTGCTTTCCCTCTCATAAAAGAGGGTCAAGAAAAGGGTGCAAATCTAGGGGAAAAGCCTGCTGGTATGCTTCAAATTTGGGGAAACAAACTCACCAATTTCACACATGTGAACAAGACTAATTTGACAATGTTGCAACCAAAGCCCTAATTAATAAACAAGCATGTGTGTTGGCTGGGAGTGACCTCTGGGTAATACATATTTTCAGAAAATATATATGGCAGGTAGCAGGAGCCCAGTCCTCCTCTCCTGAGGCCTAAATAAGGTATAATAACGTGAACTGGCTATCCCACACCATACATTTAGCATTAATTCTGGTCTGTATTCCTGATCTTTAGCCACTGCTGTTATTCCTCAGATTCCGTATGTGGCTCGCACATGTACTAATTTACAATCTGATTGATTACTAAAAATAACTTACTTTTGCTGAGGTACAATATGATTATGGTTATTATTAATAATGATCAAGAACTATATGTATGTGCTAATTATCATAAAATCAAAATGGATATTATTTATTATTACCTCTTTGGCATAACACTGTATCACTCCAGCTGCTTCTATTTTCCTTTTGCATCTCTGTTTAACAGTTATACTATTATTATCCAAATCTTGCATGAGCTTAAAGAAAGCCAACTCATTAAACAACACTTCAGATATCTCTACAAGAAGATCTTCTCCACAGTCTTTCAGTTTTCTGCCA